>CBVK0100793269.1:0-12311 GCA_900067695.1 Picea abies | reverse complement strand
ACAAAGGGAAGAAATGATTTGGTTTCCTTTGGTGGAGAACATGGATGATGGGTAAGGGGGATTTGTGGAAGGGAATTGAGTGGAAGTGGGGAGGGAAAGCTCGAATATCTGAGCTCTCTGGGGAAAGGTCATTTTCTGATATAACTCAGTGAGGATTTCTAAATTGAAAGGGGATGCAGATTCAACACGGGGAATTTGCATCATCTAGTCAATGTCTTCGGGAGTGATGAAGAAGAGGATGTCTCCAGATGAAGAGACGATGGCCTTCTGGTCGGGGATATAGTGGGCTTGGCATTTCAGTGTGAATTCAGGAAAGTGATGTATCTGGGGGAAAAGGTAAAGGGGAAAATTGGACTCCCAGAGTCCAATTTCATCTCTCTAGTCCAAGAACACCTCCCGGAGCCATGACTGGAGTTCTGAAAAATAGAAGTCGCAAATGGTATCTGCGATCAATCTATATTTATCGACCAATGGGATTTTGTCTAGGTCGACAGGAGGAGGAAGAAAAGGATTCTCTTCTCCTTCCACTAGTCTTGGCTTTGGCGCCATCTCTGCAACAATACCTGCAAAAACAATATGTTAGTGGAGCCGAATGACTATGGATGAAGGTGACGTGAAAGCAAAGGAGGAATAAGAGGTAAATTATCTGGCACGATGGAAGAATAATGAATGAAAGGGGCATAATGGTAGTTTTATTCAAAACTGGGGTCGGTTGGATGCGAGAGACAGGTCAATAGGATAACGGGTATGTTATCCTGTAATAAATGGACAACGGGCCACTTGGGATGAGGTGGGAGGTGATGGTGGCCAAAGCATACGGAAGGGTAATGTGGAGGCTGGTGATTGGAGGTAAAATTCGCCATAAGGGGTTGTTCATGAGTGAAAAAGGGTTAGGAACTGACAGCAAGGACTGGCAGCAATTATGTGATGAGACACTTTCGGAAGCAAGTGGAACAAGTGGGAGATGACGTACATGAGTGATGAGAGTTGTTAGATGGCAGACATGGATAGGACTTATGGACCAATAGGATAACGCCACATGTGACAAGGGGCCCGCCGAAGGGAATATTCATTCCGGACCCCCCACCTTTGGTTAAAAGTAGAACATCAAGGGGGGTCCGAAATCCATTGCAAACCGTTGATCTGTGTGCACGTTCCCTGGCCACAGATCTTAGTGTGACCTTTATTACTCATTTCGGACCCCCCCCCTTCCATTAAAGGTAGAACAGATGGGGGGGTCTGGAATCCATTGTGACCCGTTGATTTAAGCGCCCTTCCCTGGGCCATCCAGATGTGCACCAATGTTATTACCGATTCTGAACTCCCCCCCTCGGTTAAAAGTAGAATGGTCGGGGGGGTCCGAAATGCTTTGTGCACCGTAGATCTAGGTGCCACGATCTGGATAATTGAAAAGTGCATGGAGCATACACCAGGAGCAGATAAAAATGTGTTGGGAAACTTAGGATAAGTGCATTTTTTGGAATTTTTCCAATCTTTTCACATAGACACTACCAAGGAGACTTCGTCTAAACTATTCTTAGGCAATGGAGACATGGTGTAGCATTTTGATCAATCGAGTTTCATGGGTGGTGAATCAAATGAAGCAACTAACCTACATGCTAACCTATCTTCCTAGGACTATTAACCCAGATTAAACTGTTGGGTTAAGAAAAATCTCTACCTAAGGGCTATCTGACCAGGATTAGACAATCTGGTCAGATTCATTCACTAACCTATCAACATTAAATTTAAAAAGAACTTGGCCATGCTTGGAAAGTTACTATTATTGCATGGGGCTTTTTCTTTTAATTCTTTTATGCCCTCTTTTCTTTTTCTTTTTATATTTCTTTTTCTTTTTCTTTTCCTTTTCTTCAAATTATTTGCAGAATGGAAAATCATTTGACAAAAAAATACTAGAGACAGATAATATCCAAGTCATCAGATGATTCCCATAATTTATGGGGTGATAACACTTCCAACGCAAGTTTTTCGAGATGGGTATAATTAAGTTCCAGTCCAATGAGGCCTCAGCTTAGGTAATAGATCACGTATTTGGAAAACGAATCATCCTCCTGAACTAAAACCATGCCTATGGTTGAATCTGCAGCAGCCAAATATAATAAGAAGTCTTTGTTATAATCAGGTGGTTGTAGAAGAGGTGCGGTAGTGAGGGTGTGTTTTAATGTGTCGAAAGAGTGTTGAGCGACGTCGTCCTAAAAAAAAGGAACATCTTTCTTCAGTAAACGCATAAATCCCTTGGTGATTTCGGCATAGTTGGTGATGAAGCGTTGTAAGAAGTTCGCCTTACCTTGAAGACTTTGAAGTTGTAAGATTGTGCATGGGGGAGGCAACTGGACTATTGCCTCCACCTTCAGAGAATCGACCATGATCCCTGTTGTTGAAACAATGAAACCTAACAAACGTCCTGACGTGACGCAAAAGTTCCACTTGTTGGGATTCAAGCGAATCCTGAAGTAGTGACAGCGTTCAAAGATTAGTTGGAGGTGCATAGGATGATCCTTTCGCTTGCAAGAACGTGATGCTAAATCATCTAGATAGGCCTCGACTATATGTTTGAGGTCATGAAACGCAAAAGACATGGCCCGCTAGAAAGTGGCTCCAGCATTCTTAAGACCAAAAGGCATCTTACGATAGGCGAATGTACCCCACAAACAAATGAATGTCATTTTGTGTTGGTCCTCATGTTTGATTTGGATTTGATTATATCCTAAAAAACCATCCATGAACGAGAAGGATTCACAATCGGTGCATTCATCAATGATCTGGTCGATGAATGGGGTTGGATAATTATCTTTTGGACAGGCCTTATTCAAATCATGGAAATCAGTACATACACGAATCGTGCCTTGTTTTTTATCGACCAGCACGAGATTTGACACCCATTGAGTCAAATGGATAGGGTAAATGAACCCTGCCTTGAGCAATTTCTCAACCTCAGCCTTAATGGTTGATGCTTTCCTAGGATTAACTAGATGAAGTTTTTGTCGAACAGGCTTAGCATCAGGATACGTTGTGATTTCATGTTCAACAATTTTCGTATCGATGCCTGGAATTTCCTCATAAGACCAGGCAAAGACGTCGCGAAATTCTTTGAAAAGATCCGTGTAAATTTGAATCTCTTTGGGGGAGCAATCCACTCCGATGAAGACATTCTCCATGATGCTAGGGTTTCGGGAGATGTTGATAGGTATCATGGTAGTGATAGTCGCCATATTGCCCTCAGCGTAAATTTTCTGTGTAGCTAAGAGGTTAATGGGACATGGCTGATCTCCTATCATGGTGATAGTGAATTCTACTGCCTCGATTCGGCTTAACTCTGGGAGAAAATATGATCTGTGATGAAGATCATCCCAAGGTTTGTCTGGACTAGTCATGGCCTCGATTACTACTTCGTCCGAAGGTAAGACCAAATCTAATGAATCGGTGTTGGCGAGAGAACCCTGAGCCCAGATAGGCTCTAGAGATGGATCCAACTCTTGTGTGGGAGTCAGATCAGGAGTAGCTAAAGCTTGCTGGACTAAAGAGTATGCTACTTCAGCGGTCAACAAGGGCATGGACATGCAAGAGTGCCCTGTCTCATCCATCGTTGCGTATGGGGAAGGAAGAATCCACGGATCCTGAAAGTAAGTCATGCGGAATGACGAGACGTGAAAAATCTCAGCCTTGTGGTGAGTCGATATAAACTTGACATTTCCATGAGGAGGTGGGTAATCGAAAGTCCCCATCAAAGATGGGCACAAACCAACTCCTACATTAACGACACCATCTTGAGGATTATCAATCATGGGAACCATGGATGCCCCCAAAGCTATGTCAGGCCTAGAGAAGGACAATTGATCTATGGTCACTATCCGGCCTTCATGTGGAAACAACAAGACTCGGAAAACTGTAGCAACCACTGCTTGCATAGCATAAGTCCAACTACGAACTAACAAGAGATTATAGTCAAGGGGGGCATCGACTACCTCTACTTCAATGCACATGGTCTTTCCTCCTAACTGCACAGGGAAAGAACGAATGATGCCATGTGGTCGAAAAGAACGACCATCGAACGCAATGAGGAGAGTAGGTGATGGAGACAACTCAGGCTGACCAATGGATTTCTAGCATGCTAATGACATAACGCATGTCGAGGCACCCTCGTCGACCACCGTGTGAAAGATATTCCGTCTAAAAGTTTTCGTGGGATGAGCCACTAGTATCTGAAACGTGATGTGGTAAGGCAGATGAGGTTTCAAGTTAGTCGTATCTAACATGATGGTACCCGGGTTACAAGTCTCAGTAGAGCCTAAAGCAGTCAACAAGGCTTTCCTCTGAGCAGGGAAACTTTGGAGGACCTCCAAAGCGGACATAGCACAAGGGGTTTGGGATAAATCTTCCACCATAGAGTAATTCTGGGTGGCCCTTACGTTTGGATTGTGAGAATTTTTCTTAAATGTACCCTTTGGAATGCATGTCATTGTTTCTCCCAACATCTTCTCGATTTGTAGAGGAAGAGATGGGATCTCGGCTTCTTTGCCCTTCTCAGAGGCACTTGGTTTACTATAGCCATGCGCTTTACTCATTATTAAAGCATCACCCCTAACCATGTATACATTCAAGGATGAGGAATTGTTAGGAGGAGAGCAGGTTTCTTGACTGCCCTCTTCGGCACTTGTAGAGGCTTGAGTTAAATTTTTCCCATGCTGAAAGGGATTAGTCAACACAACTTGTGGTTGCTGTGTGACAAACTTCTGGGCCTTTGCAAGTTGAGGACATAGATGGGTCAGGTGGTCTTCCGCACACAAGTTGCATGGATACCTCGCCTTCTTATTTTCCATTGTGCCCTCACCAGCATTATCAGTGGGTTTTTTCTCCCCCTTACCCTTCTTTTGTTGTTTTTTCTTTCCTTCAGGTAGTTGGTTGGCCTTTGGGTTAGTTGTTTGCACGGAGTGTACTTTCGACGTTTGGGTAGGAGGAGCAACCAAAGAAGTAGTCTAGCTGGCCGCTGAGTGTTGGATAAATAACTGTTGCAATTGTTTTTTCAATTGCTCAGCGGGCTTGGTTTGCGCGGAACCAACAATACCATCGGCATGTGGTCCGACTCTCTATCTAGTTTTATCCAGTATTGATCGTGGTGCATCCAATAGGATGTTGTATAATAAACCAGACTGAGAATAGATAAGCTCAAACTGTTGAGCCCTCATGATGGCATCTTCTTCGGAGAAAAATCTTGAAGTCACGACGTCTTTGGATAATTGTGGAACTAAAGACTTAAGGAACCACTCTAGTAGGAATGATGGTGAAACTGGTACTTTGATTAGACTCTTTTGGTGTCTCCATTCTCGGATATGATCAAAGATATGGTCTGATGTCTTCTGTTTGAAATTGGCTAGCAACTCTATGCTGGCGTCGTATCTCACAGGTAACTGGAAATGGTTAAAGAAGGCCATTGCCAGTTCGCCAAAAGAAGAATATCGTGAATGATCAAGCTCTATGTACCATTTTGCAGCACTCCCAATAAGAGTGCATTGAAACAATCGCAACTGGACGGAGTCATCCGTCAATGAGTTAGATGAACACCAAATATGGAAAGTAGTCACGTGATCACCTGGATCTTTGTTAGGCTTGGCCTCAAACTTTGGAATGTCAGAAGGTAACTTTGTTGGCATAGGAGGACAACGTGGATCGTGACAGATAGGATCATTTAACAACCTTGTCAAATCTGGCAAGTGTAACGTCGCCAAGAACGGTAGTTTGGGTTGCTACTGATAACCTGGGAAAAAGGGTCCTGGAGTTTGACTGGCACCAGGTTTCCAGGAAAAGTTTGGCTGTTGGCCCAGATTCTGGTAGAAACCATATCCCTGACCAGCGTAAGGGTTTTACATCTGTGGAGACATCATTGGTTGATTCCCCATAAAGGACATAGGATGTTGGGCATTCATTATGTTTGACGAACTTTGGGAAGGATTACCCCATGTCGGTTCTGATGGGAGAGGCATAGAAGTCTATCCGGGGTTCCATTGATTGTGGAAAGAATTACCCCAGAACGACATTCCAGAGGAAGGAATGGATCCTTGTCCTAAGTTCCAAGGTCCTGGTATATGTGCCCCCGACGCAGGAATAGTAACCTTTGCCGGAGTAGACTGTCCAAAAATGGGTGTGCCCCCAAATGGGAAAGAAGTGGATGAGAAAGTGTTATTACCAAACGTCCCATTCCAAACAAACGGTGACGAACCTACCGACAGAGTTTGCGCAGGTGTTCCTTGACTCCCGGCTCCAAGTGAACTCGTGTGTGCAGGCTGCCCGACGGACTGCTGATGCAGACCATCGAGCGAAGGGGACGATGGAGGGATATAAACTCCAGCGTAAGAAAAAGCATTAAAAGGGACAGGAATTCCCCCTAGTTGACCTTGCAGAGGAGCGTTAGAGTTCCCTACCCCCAGACCCAAAGTCTGTAAAGTGGAGTAAGTGAGTGCAGGACTGGTACCCTAACTAGGCATACCATATGAGAATGGAGGGCCTGTCGCACTAGGTGTGAAGGGAGGTGTGGCCGCCACGATAGATGGGGTCAGTCCATTGTGCGACGTAGTTGCGATCAAGACCGTGGTGGCTCAGACTGACGATGGCAAGTTAGGAGATGCTTCTCCTGTGGTGACAACGGTAGTGGGAATGGAATAATTCCCCGAAGAAGTAACAACGTTTGTTGCCATAGCTGTGTGAGGCACTGACAGGCTTTCGTAAAATTGAATTGGCACAATAACTTGCAGCCAAGTATCAGTGGTTGAGGTTTCAACCGAACCAAGATTGGTGGTTTATTATTCCGGGAGTTGTTCGGGCTCAATGGTTTGAAACCTAGTTGATTCGAAAGACCCTTGTTGGTCTAGCCTCCGCCTCAATGGTGGCAGGGGTGGCTCTAGTATAACCGGCGGCAGGCCCAGAAGCCTTTGTGACCGATAGAGCCCTGAATCCTCCATGATGTGATAAGATCCATGAAACACTAAGGTATTCTACATGATCAAACAGTAACACACACTAAAAAAGAAGCCCCTATGAGATAAATCAAGCAAACACTAAACTAGTTGGAAGAACAGTTACAACAACCAACACTAGAGCAACTTACCAGTGCAAGTGTAACTCAAAAATGGAAGCACCCTCCAGGTATACTCTGCAAAGTGTGGCCAGATGTCTGTCCTAGGTACCGCGGTATACCCCCATAGTCACCTGTGTATGTCCCTAAAAAGATTGGCAACTAGTTTGCCAGCACGCGAACAATCACCAGGCGGGTACAGTCGATAGTCAGGTAGACCACAATGAGAAGGGTATCAAGCCTGAAACCTGTCAAGGGTATCGAGAGAAAATGGCCTGGAAGACAACTGAGGACCTCGAATAGATTTGAGACCCATGAAGCCCCGTGGAAAATGCAAACGATGGAATCCCTTAACAAATCCTCGATATGTATTTTCCACTACACTTGGTCTAGTTTTGGAGGGGTTATCTCCACTACCTTTCCTTACGCGACCTCATGTTTAGCCCCTGTGTTAGAGGGGGGTCCTAGATAACTTTCACGTAACTGGACTTCTACACTCCCTATGACAAACTTCAATGTTTGGTTTGAATGGCCATTGGAGAATTTACTCTCCAACCTATTCAAAGGCCCTAGTCCTGAGCTAGTTTATGAACCTTACAAACGAAAAAGTCTAATAGATTTTAAATTAGTGTTGCTTTTAATGGGATTTTTTATGTCACAAGGTATGAAGGTGAAACTGATGGTGTGTGAAGACTCGAAGCAAAATGAATAAGAAATGCGTGGAAACAAAAACTTTTACAAAAATGCACAAACAAGCAACTTTTCACTAAGAAAGATTTCTTTTTCTTTTCAACTTTTCTAAGATTTCATGCAGCAAACATAAAGGAATTTCACTCAATCTATGAGCTACTTATATTCTAAATGCACTACAAAAACTTATGAAAAAAGAAGCAAATGAAAAAGAGATAAAGATTTTTTTTATTTTTTTATTTTATTTCAGTGCTAAATGAAGCAACAAAGGGAAAATGCCGACAAGCACAAAACCAAGAAAACAAAATAAAATTCTGGCTTAAAGCACAGATCACAAAGAACCAGAGCAACGACACACAATGGCAATCAAGAATGCATTGACTCTTACGCTTGTCTAAAAACCATAAAACAAAATCTTTTTCTTTCTTATCTTTCCTATCAACAATCAACTAAGAAACAACAGGCTAAGGGTAAGAAGCCCTAACCTACTGACTGTGCAACCTTAGACTCAAACCCCTAAGAGGAACACTTCTCACCACAGGAGGGGATGACTGCCCCACCCTGATTGAAAAGCACCCAATCAAGCCCGCGACTGTCACTGAAACAGCACGCGTGCAAACGCGTGCTGAGCTATAACAGGGCACGGGTACCCGTGGGCTACACTTGCACAGGCCGTGTGTATGTATGAATGCTAGGAAAAAACTAAACACAGGCAGCCCAGATCTGAAAAAGGCCTCTGGTATTGACAACCAGGGTCTCTTAAAGGCTTGGATGCTTCTTATTAACAGAAAAGAAAAATAATTGCAAAAATAACAAACGCAATAAAGCAGACTGAGACAAGACTGTGAACCAACAAGACCCAAAGAGGATCCAGAAAGCCCCCTGAGAATGTAAAATTCTGACAGGGAAGAGGAGACTGCCTCTTAAGCTCTTTGAGCCCTACACGCTACTGAAACCACTATAGCAGGTGTTCAAACGTGGGATGTAGAAGGTTAGGGCATGGGTTACACGCGTGCAGGCCTTCTGTAGGCCGTGTGTACCTCTGTGTGTCCTGATAATAAATGTCAAGCACAGTCAAGGAAAAACTAGTATAAAGAACCAAGTTCCTTGCTAGCTTTGACCTAACAGAAAACAGACAAACAAAGAAAAAGAGAATCTAATTCCTCAAACTACCTAAAAGCCTTTAACAAAATACGGAAAACCCTAAAGAGTAAAATCCCCAGTGGAGTCGCCAATTCTGTTGTTGGGAAATAATACCCTACGGACTAGCAAGCTATGGCTAGACTTTCATGCAGATCATGACCTTAAAGAAATCACTTTTCACCTACCACCCCAAAACCTAGAACCCTTTTTCACATACAATCATGGAAAGAACCTACTATCCTTTTTACTGATGTTTGGTGTAGATCCTCCGTTGTGCTTTGTCCTCTTTCTTGTGCTGCTCCTTCCAAAGAAAATCCTGCAATCAAGACAAAACAACATGCATGCATGCTATTTTTCTACTTGAGGGTTAGAGATTAAGCATAAATCAAATAAAACATATATAACTCATGCATTGGGATGGGAAAAGTATTCTTTTATTAATCTCAAGATGAATCAACTTACAATAATGATAGAGACCAGCCACCATTCCTTGATCCTGATCTTGGGATCCTCTTCTTCTTTGTCCTCCAACTACTTTGCTTTAATTCTCCTTAAGCTTGAGGAAAGGCTAAAGGGACGGGACAAATGGATTCGACAATTGGGTAGAGTTTCTTCACTATATTTTTCCTCTTCCAAATAGTACCCCTACCCCTTCTTTTATAGGCTAGAAGCAGCTAGGGTTTTGGATGAAATCTCGGCCATGCATGGCTGGGAGTTTCAGTTAACTGACCCATAGCTTTTTGTCCCGTCGGCAACATTCTTGTTTTTGTGCTTTGTTAGATAAACGCGGGTTGCAGTAGGCCAGCTAGCATTCCAACGCGTGCAGTAGTAGGCCTGCCAGCATTCCAAAATGTGCAATAGAGGGTTAGGACATGTGCCACTTGATTTTAAGAGGATTTTCAAGAGTTTATTCAGCATGGATTTGGCAAGGAAGAGATATGAGTTGGCTTGATTCCAGGTAAGCATGTGTGGTGCAATTTAGGGTTATAACACCAACCCACTCTTTTCTAATGTAGATGGTGAAATGAAACTATCTGTCACACCATAATCAAACAAAATCTTGACATTGATATGATTTAGCATACCTGATGACTCCACCACCGTGGATTGATGTTTGGCCTGGCTATTATTAACCACTGCGTAAATCTGGTGGCTACTACTTGCTCTCCCCATCGGTGCCTTTCCTTCTCTATGTATGAACCCTGATTGTATCTCTGGGCAGTCACGCTGGTAATGGGGTCTTCCGCACCCCCAACAGGTAACACGAAATTGAACCTGTGCATTGTTATGTGACTGTCTCTGGAATGAGTTCCTTCCCTTGGAACCCCTTCCCCTACTAGTTGTTCCTTGAGATGGTCATGGACCTGTCTACACTGTTGGCAATGAACGAGATGCTGCACTCACTGCCATTGAAATCTTTGTAGCTACTGTCCTTGGCGCGACTCTGTTACCATATGGTGGTGGCCTTGAGCCCCCCTCCCCTAGGAAATTTCCTTGGAGTCTTTCCTATAAATCCAAGGTGATGCGGAAATGTCGGTCTTGTACCCCCGGTTAAGTTCATGTGTTCTTCCACGTAACGCACATTTTCCACTCCCTTCACTACTGAAAACAGTTTCCACATCTACACCATAACTCTTATCTTAGGGTTCAATCCATAGACGAAGCGCTCTACCTGTCATTGGTCATTATCCATATACGAAACATATTTGACCAGTTCAATAAATCTGATCTCATATTCTTCTACAGTTCTATTTCCCTGTACTAAGGCATGAAATGTCCCTACCTGTTGTTCCTCGTAGTATGCTAGTAGATATTTCCTTCAGAACCTCTCTTAAAAAATTTCCCAAGATACTGTGTCTGGGGTTAGGTGCAGTTGTCTTTCCAGGTTGCCCCACCAGTTCAAGGCGCTGTCTCTTAACTGAAAAATGGCGATCTTTGCCTTTGAGTTGGACGCATAGTCCCTTAAGGCAAAACAACTTGTCATGCCTTCCAACCATGCTTCCGCGCATTTAGTGGTGCGACCCCTGGCACACTCTGGAAGTTTGATGTTAAGAACCAAAGATTGAATGCAAAAGCACCATAATAGATATAGAAGAACAATATAGAAAAATCTTCTCTATTACTATCAAACCCTTAGGGTAGGGCAACACCATACAATGGATCCTGTTATGGAAGGGATCCTCTCCTTTTCACTTACCTCTTCGAGGGGGCATCCTCCTATTGAGATACCACTCCAAACACAATATTTCTCTTCATGTCTCATTACATTGCTTGAATCCCTTTATATAGTGCTACTATCACCTAAGAACATTCTAGAGGAGGAATCTTCTAGAAGTATAACCTTCTAAGAAGTCCTCTTACATTTATTATATCTAATTACCTATTTATTATATCTAACTACCATAGTGGGCCTTATTTAATAATATAGTGGACCTAATCCACCTTACATTGAATGACCTTCACTATTATCAATATGGGCCCTCTAGGCCCCCCCACTACCTCTCTAGCTACCTTACATTCCATCTCCCTTATGAAAGCATTTTCCTCAACGCTTGATGTACAACCATATACCAGGGTCCGATGGATAATTGTGGACCATAATGCTGAAGAAGACTGAAGAACCAAGGTCCCATGTAGAAAAGAAATCCACCATGCTAAAGTAGTCCAACCACCACTATAAGACCAAGTCCCATGTCCAAGTGCTCATGTAAACTCCCCGTGGAAGATTTTGGAACCCAATAACCAACTCCAAATGATGTTCCAAAGACTGACACCTATCATGTGGATCCAAATAAGAAGATCCATCCACATAGTGGAAAAAAGGTCGTAGCAGAATCTAGAAGGAATAATACCATTGTAGAATATGCAGACTGAACACTAGTAACTAGCTCTTGATGTGAGACATTGATGTTCTCTACAGAAGGTGGAGTAGAGTCATCAAATAAAATATGACAGTGGTTATCATCCCAAAAATGACAACTATCCATATACCAATCATCACAATCTGCCTCAAAATCATACCAAGCATATATTTCTTGATTATATTTCATCCCTGAGGCCCTCCATAAGAAATATTTCTTGCATATTATTCAATGAATCTTGAATACTACGAAAACTATCCTTGAGGTCATCTGTGAGGCTGTCTGTGAGGTTGTTTGTGAGACCATGTACAAATGCATCCAATCTGTCATCCAATGTGTGAAACAATTGATCTTTGAATGATTCAATAATTTCTTTGATTTTTTCAGAAGAAATAGTCATCTGAGCATCCTATGAACTCACCCAATAAGTTACGGCAGAAAATCGCGGCTTTTTTCTGGAAAAACCCTAAAAAACTATTGAAGTTAAAATGCTCATAACTTCACTTCCCGGACTCCGTTTCGGCTGA
>CBVK0100793268.1:0-26088 GCA_900067695.1 Picea abies | reverse complement strand
TATATATATATATATATATATATATATATATATATATATATTCTTTTGGTTGTCCTACTTATCTTAAAATAAGATTTTCTCATGACTTTTTGCGGAGCAACTGCAAGGTAGGGTTTAGTAGTCGCGGCCATAGCAAAGGACAACATGAACACCAAAGGGGGGTAAGGGTACCCCCTCATACTAACAGGTAGTGGTAGACATAGGGAAGGGGCCAAGGGGAATTTTTTTCAAGGCACCAACGACAGGCACCTCGGGTTCAGACCCAGAAAAAGGTCAAGAAAGAAACTAGGGCAAAAACAAGTGCATGGAAGAAGAAGTCAGAGAAACTAAGAGTGAGACACAAGACACAGCGAAGACCAACCAGGCAGAAGGGCGCAAGCCGTGCAAACCCAAAACAACAATAATACCCAAGGTGATACTGGAGGATCCGCAAACACAACTTTATAGGGATCAAATGAAAGTGCATGCACTAATCTACAAGTTTATGGGCATGTGGCCCACGGAAAGAATGTTGCGCAACTGGATCAAATACCACTGAAAGACAAATGGGGAAGTGGAGCTCCATCTAGGCTCGAAAGGCTTCTTCACAATAGTTTTTATAAACCTGGAGGACATGGATAGAGTCTTTGAGGGAGGGCCATACTTCCATGCATTAGCAGGTTTGTACATGTAGCCATGGAAGGAAAATTTCTGCCCAGAAAAAGAGACTTTCAAAAAGGTGCAGGTCTGGATGAGATTCTACTCCCTACCTTTAGACTATTGATTACCCTCTACTTTCAAGGCAATAGGAAACAAACTAGGGAAATACATAAAGACCTATGAAGCCACCCTAAAAGGGAGATATACATCTTACACAAGAATATGTATAGAGATGGATGTGTCATGAGCACTCCCAAAAGCCATAAGTCTTGAATTCATAGATGAGGGATGGATCCAAAGCATCGATTACGAGCAGATCCCTTTCAGATGTAGAATATTCCATGAACATTGTCACCTGATCAAGGAATGCCCTCTCAATAAAAAATAGGAAGCGGAAAACCCCAAACCACAACAGGATGAGGATGGGTTTATAAAACCAAACCCCAGAAGCAGAGAAAACAAAAAGAAAATTAAATCCCCAACAGTAAATAACCCAGAGGCCCGGAATAAAAAGGAAGGATGGGACAAAACCAATAAAGGGGCAGAAGATGATAAGGAAATGACAAAAGCTTATAAAGTTAGGGAACAAACAACAAATCAGCCCACTGACTGGCCAAGTAACCAGAAGGAATAGGGAAGTTGTGCAACCTCGATGGATGGAGGAATAAGAGATGACAACACCCCCATGCAAGAAGCAGAGGGAGACGCAAAAATGACCCCAAGAGAAGTAGGCACAGAGGATCCTGAACTCAGAGACCTTGTGGAAAGGGAAGGGATAGATCTCACAAACATACTGGATCAATGGAAAAGACAGGGAGTATACAGTGTATCAACAAAGCAACTTAACCACATCTAGTACTCGTTCCTCCTAAGGGAGGAAGCCAAAGCTAGAGGCCTAAAACACACACATGGGAAGATTGGACACCTAGGATTCAAAGCCAGTGAGGGATAAGCACAACTCTCACCCAAGCAGACAGAGAGGAAAAAAGGCAGGAAATCAAATAGCGTAGCCCTACAGGAGCTAGGAGCACTACTGATAAACTCAGGTAAGATCAAGAAACTCTTCCCCAACTCCCCCCCACATGTTTAAATGAAGGTTATAACTTGGAACATAAGAGGCCTAAACAACCCAAGAAAGTAAAGAATCCTTAGAAATAGACTCAAACAAGAACAACCTGATCTATGTTTTATTTAAGAGACAAAATGAAATACAGACAAAATGGAAGAAATCAGTCAACAACATTGGTGCAAGTACAAGATGGTGGCTATTGGAGGCCACCAAATGGTAGGTGGTATCCTCACCCTATGGAACCTGCAAGTGCTAAACCTAATAGCAGCTGAAGCGACCAGGCATACCCTTACGATCTGCATGCAACTCACTTGGAACACATAGATGATTCTATGCACTAATGTGTATGGGCCCCAGGTGTCAAAGGAAAGGAGAGGCATGATAAGTGACCTAGAAGATCTCAAAAACTGAACCAACAATCTCCAATGGATCCTAGCCAGGGACTTCAACATCATTACGTCACTTGCAGAGAAAAAAGGAGGTACAAGAAGATTGGATAGAGACGCAGAATCTTTCTCAAAGTTCATAGACACAGCGAAGATGGTATATCTGAAAACCAATAATGGCCAGTTCACTTGGAACAATAAAAGGATGAACCAACATCAGGTAGCAACAAGACTTGACAGATTCCTAGTGTCAGAGTCGATCATCATGCAGGGGATAACCTTAGATTGCAACATCCTTCCCTGGGGGGATCTGATCACTGGCCAGTGCAACTGGAAGCAGGCTTCCAGACCACACCAAAAACAGACCCTTCAGATTTTTGAAATTCTGGATAGAACATCCAACTTTCAAGAAAAGAATCAAACAGTGGTGGCAGGAGGAGTAGCCAGAGCAAGGGACAAGAATGTTAAAACTCTATAAGAAACTAAAATACATCAAATATAGGCTCAAGGAATGGAACAAGGACACTTTTGGGAATACAAACCAAGAGAAGAACAACATTGAAGAAAAAATGAAAAAACTCTAGGAAACCTGCATTTTGGAGGGCCACACAGAGGAGCAGAAAAAGGAAGAGATCCAGATGACCCAGGAATGGGAAGCGCGATGCTAGCAAGAAGAAACTCTTTGGTGACAAAAGTCCCAGATCAAATGGTTAAAGGAAGGAGAATGGAACACCAAGTTTTTTCATAGAACAACTATGGCCAGAAGAGCCCATAAATAAATCTTGAAGATTAGGGACCAGGATGGAATAGAGAGAGAGTCACATAAGGACATCAAAGCAACTCTAGTAAACCACTTCCACGGGATAGCCCAGGAACCAAACCAAGACAGAATAGAGGCCATACAAAAAATAATCCAACATATCCCTTGCCTGGTCACTGAAGAACAAAATAACAACTTGAACAAGCCCATTGCAAAGGAGGAAATTGACCAAGCACTTCAAGAAATGCCCAATGGAAAAGCCCCAGGTCTGGATGGTTTCACAATGGAGTTCTTCAAAGCCTACTAGGAAGTGGTCAAATACGACATATATAGGGTAGTGGAAGACTCTTGAAGGTCAGCTTCCATTCTAAAAGTGCTAAATGCTACAATGATTACACTTATCCCCAAAGAAAATGAAGCCAAAACCCTAGATCGATTCAGACCTATAGCGGTGTGCAATGTGGTTTATAAGATAATCTCCAAGGTTATAGAAAATAGATTGAAACCACTCCTACTGACACTGGTCTCACAAGAACAAGCAAGATTTGTGGAAGGAAGACAAATAATGGACAATATCATCCATGCCCACAAGTTGATCCACACCTTGAAGCTTCAGAAGAGAGGGGGTGCGATAATACAACTGGACCTAGAAAAAGCTTATGACAAAATTAGTTGACACTATATGGTCAAGACCTTGGAAGCCTTCCACTTCACCCAACATTGGATCAGCTAGATAGTCAGCCTAGTTTCCACAACAAGCTACTCGCTACTAGTAAATGGAGCCCCTTCTAAACCTTTCTGGCCCATGAGAGGCATCAGACAAGGAGACCCGCCATCCCCTTTCCTGTTCATTCTAATGATGAAAGGTCTCAGTCAAAGCATAAAAATCACAACTGCAACAGGGGAAATAAAAGGTATCAAACCCTTTGAAAATTTCCCTACTTCCACACACCAACAGTTCGTGGATGACACCTTACTTCACCACATACCCATGTTCAGGGAAGTGAAAACCTACAAACAAATCCTAGAAGAGTTTAGGGAAGCCTCGGGGGAAAAGGTCAACCAGTCTAAATCTATGATCTTCTTGTTTAATACCAACCCTGCAATCCAAAGGAATTTGGCCAACATATTGGGTTTTGAATGTAAAGCACTCCCAACTAAATACTTGGGCATTCCCCTGACAGACAAAATGTACCACTTGTCAACTTGGGAGGGAATAATAAACAAGTTACAGAAAAGGGTAAAAAATTGGACATACAGATCCCTCAACCTAGCCGGAAGACTAGTCTTGACCAAGTCAGTTTTGCAGGCAATTCCATCCTTTATGATGTCAATTTTCCCAACCCCCAAGGGGATATTACAAAAAATAAGAACCATACAAAGGGACTTCCTATGGAGAGGTGTGGAAACAAGGAAAAAATGAGCACTGGTGGCTTTGGAGAAGGTTTGAAAACCAAAAAGCAAAGGAGGCCTCGGGTTACACGACCCACAAGTGACCAATGACACCTATGGGACGAAACTCTGGTGGCACTAGGTCAAAGAAACTACTACACCATGGGCCAACCTGTGGAAGGCAAAGTATGCCCCAGACATTTGCGACCAGGACAGAATCCGCTTCAGAGGCACCAGGGCAAGTTCTGCCATCTAGAACCTAGCTTGGCGCAACAAGGCCTGGGTTCATACACACAACTTTTGGGAAGTAAGAAATGGAAGAACAACCAGATTGTGGAAGGACGCATGGCAACAGAAACCTAGAATGGAGAAACCAGACTGGAAGGAACTCCAACAAGCACTGATAGCGCAAGGTAAAACCCGAGTCTACTAGTATTGGAAACAAGAAACTAATCGCAACAAATGGAGAATATGGAACACTCTCACCCCCTAGAATGGAGACCAAACCGCAATAACAATAAAAGAGGTGGAGGAGGAATTGGGGAGATGAAAAATTGCAGTCACGAACGGAAGTGACCAGCTGAGATGGGGACACAAAGACATTGGGGAATTCAATCTGAAAGAAGTTCGACACTATATAGCGGACTAGGACCAAGAAGATCTGACACACCAATGGGATAAGATTTGGAATAGCCCCCATTGGCCAAAAATAAAAATCTTCCAGTGGCTAATACTCCAAAACTGAATCCTAACTTGGGAAAACCTAAGGAAAAGAGGATTCATAGGTCCTTCCAAATGTCACCTATGTAAAACAAAGGAGGAAACAACCAACCATCTCCTTGACCAATGCACCTACACAACAGAAATTTGGGACTGGGTGGCAGGCATCTTTAGACGGACCAATAGGATCAGAAGCAATATATCTGCAACTATCATCATCTAGAAAGAGAACTACAGCGAAAATGAAGAGGTGAATCTATGTTGGACCCTCATCTCGAGAATGATCACATGGGAAATATGGAAGGAAAGGAGTCGACGCATCTTCAGGGATCAAAGATGGACGACAGAGAAGATCAAGGAAACAATAATATCCATGAAAAGAGAAATGGTATATAGTCGCGACTGCCAAACAGGAAGAGCGCAACTCACAGACCAGGACCTTTGAATCCTAGAAGCCTTTAAACTGAAAGATGGACGCAACCCTAATCAGGTAAGACGGCCACCACAACTACAAGTAGGTGAGCGCAATTGGAAACCACCACCAGAGGGCTCCCTCAAGATGAATTTTGATGGGGCGTCGAAAGGTAACCCAGGATAGATAGAAATGAGAGGAGTAATCAGGGACAGTAAAGGAAGAATCATGCAGCTATACACTGGGAGTCTGGGAAACTCAACCAACAATGCCACAGAATTTGGAGCCCTGGAGACCAGCCTTGAGATTCTAAACCAGGAAGGGATGACCAACGCCATAGTGGAAGGATATTCCACGCTGGTCATCAATACAGTCAGGAGACTCCAAAACAGTACTAGAGTGGGTAAAATTTAGAGGCACTAGCGCTTGGCTCAGTCCCTGCAAAAAATTCAGGAGCACTTAAAGATGGGGATCACAATGGAGTTGCGCTGGGTACGGAGGTCAACAAATGGACTAGCAAACAAAATTGATAATGAAGGGGTTGACAAGGAAGGACCAGAACTAGATTCCACATGGACTAACATCATGAATGGTTAGTTCCGAACAAAATGCATCCAACTAGCGGCGGACTATGACGACAGATGAAGTACAGACGATCACATCAAGGCTGGAGGTGCAGAAATAAATGAAGGGCACATAGGATAAAAGTAGAATCCGATCAACCACCACTTAAACATGAGTTACAATGAATATCACGATCATACAACAAGAGGAGGTACGACACCATGGTCCTGTCAATAGAAAGAAGTATAGGGGTTGTCCATTGGAGAGCAGAAAGGATAATCAGTAGGAGGCAAAGGATGAAGAACAAAAGGGTTGCACGTGGTCAGGTATGGGTACACCTCACTTACGCACAGATACGGTGGGGGTAATGATTGGAGTACAACGTGCAAGAAAAAGGATTAGCGCAGGGATGACGGTAGGGTGCCCAAGAGCACACAATCCGAAATAATGAAAAAGAACCAGAAGGTACACCTTTATGAGAGACCCATGATTACCAGGATAAGCCCACAGTCGGAGAAGCCCCATAAGATAAGAAACACCAGGGGAAGCCACAGATTGGAGGGAAGCATTTACAAAGGCCATCCGACTTACCAAGACAGGGAGAATATAGACAGAGGTAGAATTCAAGACAGGATCCACCAAAAACAAGTTGAGATGGTAAGAATGAAGAATACCCATAGTAAGAGAAGCCCCCAGGGGGAGGAACTTCCAACAAGCGCCTTAAAGATCACAAGGATGGAGCAGGTAGCCAGGGAAGCCAAGGGTACCTTTCTCACTCAAGACGATCCAAAGGGAAAAGCGGTTATTGACAAGTGGGAGAGAGAAGTTAACACCACGCGCTAGGGCAAAGCCTGGGCGGATATAATTAAAGAAGCAGACAAGATAAGGGACCCAGGGGCCACACAGCCCAAAACAACCCTCTACCACAAAACGGTGGAGGAAGCCTGGCACAAAAAAATGTTGATAGGCAAGCTAAGCGCTGATAGGAAAGAAACCAACAGGAAGGCTATCACGGGCCACAAGAATATTCTCACAGAAATTTTGAGCCACCTCAACAACCTGGAAGATAGTGAAAAAAGAATAGTAGAGGACCAGAGGAGCCAAAAATAAAAAATGGAATGAATGGCAGGACAATTCCACCTATATCTACGCTATGTCCACCACATGGACATCACTCCAGCAGACCAATGTGGTATACCAACCTGTATTAGGAAGATGCGCACGATGGATCAGAGGAAGGAGAATGAGGCAAGAAAGGATGGAGACGAAAGCCAACCTATCATATTGGACTAGCGCAGCAGCAACCACTGGTCAAGTTTTTTATCAGAGTAGGAGCTACCCCTGTACTACGTTTTCATCTTTTATGTATATGTTATGGTATATTTTTCAAACTAGTTTACAGAGGACTGGGTCGATTTCCCATGGTGGCGACCTAGCCCTCCCCCCAGCTATAGTAGGCAAAGAAACTTTGGGATACCTGATCTGGTTTCCGTTTTGGTAGATCAAGGGTTCCCCCTTTTCATTTTTGTACCATATTTTATCTCAGTAATATAGATTTTCACACTCACTTATAAAAAAAAAAGTAAAGTGTTTTTTTTCACATGTTGTTTCTTTTCTCAAACTAGTTCCATAGACAATTACATCAATAAAAAGTAAAGTTGCGATCAACTCTCAATTAAAAAAAAGGAAAGGTATTTCCTTATATTCAAGGAGTATGTGCAGAATCTCTAGAGTGACCATTCTATAGACTGGAGGTAACCTAAGTACCATGTTCCAATCCAAATCTATCTTTTGAGACGCTATTCACTATGTTGTTCTTGTGCCTGTATATGAGAGACAAAGAAATGTGAGAATGATGTTATATGCATTCTTATCATCATAAAGGGGCTGAAATGTGAAATTTTTAATTTGTGCTTCCTTTTTTATCCATTTGATGACCAAGATAAAGTCACCAAAAATTTGAATTTGTATAGCCCCGTGTTTGTTGGGCCAGCTGAAGAAGTAATTTGAATGTCATCAGTGCATATAAGATTTTAGATTCATGACAAGTTCTTGCCTTTAAGGAGATATTTTACATGTAGGAGAGATATATAAAAAAATTATTGCACCTCTTTTAGGGGGATTTCTATGCAAAGCTCCATCAAAATATGTCTAGGGGAGATCCTTGTTTATTATTTGTTTTTCTTCCACCAATAATAATATTGTGCTCGCTTGGATGGGATGTCAATGAGTGGAGCTAGGATCATGCATGCTTATCGCTATGGCGCCACCCTGCCATGCATTGTGTTATCACATGAAATTGTCTTGGCTCATATGTAGTTGTTGTTAAGACCTAGGTCTACACCTCTTCCAAGTCTCTCTCTTTTTTGCATGCCTTCCTATAAGGCTTTTCCTCTTATGGTTGATAAAGTCAGTCCGTTCAAGTATGTTGGATGTGTAGGGAAAAACTATATCAAAATGCAGCATTCAGAGTAGTCCATTTTGAGGTTGAAATACAAGCAAAAAGGCAGATTTATTTTTCAACGGTGGAGATCCCATGTGCAGTTCAGATTAGCGGCTCCTGTGCATTCGAAGTTTTAAAATCGTGCAAGCATTAATGACCAGACAAAATCCACGAAGTGCCGAAGTAATGAGAGGCTGCCACGTCAACCGAAAGAAAGTACTTCGGGAGATATTCATGCCTGCATCCAAAATCTCTCGAAGCCCGAAGTCCCAAAGTAACGAGAGGCTACCACGTCAACAAGGAGAAAGTTACTTCGGAATTTTTCCATCCAAGCATGTCAAAGTCCCAAAGAGCTGAATCCCCGAAGTCTCAAAGTAAATCTAAGCCATTAAAGGTCGAGGACACGTGTCGACAAATCTAACACTTCAAAAATATGACACTTCGGAGGATTATGTGAGCAAGCATAAGAAAACTCTCGAAGCTTTAACTCCCAAAGTGAATCTCGGTCATCCAAGACAAGAGGACATGTGGAGGCAGATCTCTCACTTTGGAGATACGACACTATGGAGGATTGTAATAACTATGCGTTGAAAAATCTGAAGCTCGAACTCCCAAAGTGAATCTTGATCGTCCAAGACAAGAGGACATGTGGAGGAAGATTTCTCACTTCAAAGATACGACACTCCGGAGGATTGTAAGAGCTATGCATTGAAAAGGCTCGAAGCTCGAACTCCCGAAGTGAATATAGGCCGTCCAAAATAAGATGCCACATGCAGACAGATCCAACACTTTGGAAATACAACCCTTCAGAAGATTGTGCGAGCAAGCAGAAGAAAAATCCCGAATCAAATCTCGATCATCCAAATCAAGAGGCCACGTGGAGGCAGATCTCTCACTTCAGAGATACGATGCTCTATTGGATTGTTGTGGGTAGGAATACCTCCTACAGACTTAACATTTAAGGGTTCTAATCATGCATGCAGAAAATGACCATTTCAAAGGCCTTAACTCTTTCCTATTCTCCCAACACAAAACCCCACATTCATGCAATACAAAGGTGTAAATGAGATTCGATAACTCTACCTTAAGTCCTTCATTTGATGTCGATCCCTTTGCTTTCACTCGCTCTTTGCTTGCAAGCCTCCTCCCAAAGCAGACCTACATTCACACATGAACAAACAAAAAGCTGTGAGCATGCATTTCATATACTAATTGTTGGGTTAGTTGTGACAATATCATAAAATAAACATTCAACTTGAACACATGATATGGCGGGACGGGAAAAGTATTCCTTTTTGTATTAATCTTCACAATAGTAAACTTACAATATGTGGTCAGCATTGCTCCTCGAAAATGGTCCTGGGCTCTTATTCAACTGTCCTCCAACTGCTTTGCTCTATACTTCTCTTTGCACTAGGATGGATAAAGGTTGGGACAAGGGAAATGCTCAATTGGGTATAGTCTTTTTACTATGATTTTCTTCCTTTAAAATGGGATCCTTACCCCTTCTTTTATAGGTTAGAAGGAGCTAGGTATTTGGTCCAATGACCGGTCATGCATGGCTGAAAGGTTTAGTTAACTTGCCCAAAGTTGTGTGTTCCATCAACAACTTTCCTTTTTTCGTGCTTTTGTAGGTACACGTGGGTTGTATTGGAGCAGCTAGCGTGTACACATGTGCAGTAATGGAGAAGGGCGTGTGGGCCTTTATAAAGAGAGTTTTTTAACCAGAGTTGTTCAGTACTGGCTTTGCAAAGAAGGCATATGGGATGGCCTAATGTCAGGTAAGTATGTTTGGTGCAAATTAGGGTTATAACATATGCCCCCTAATGTGTGAGATCAGAAGAGCATCTGATGGCCGAAATACATTACCAATCTTTATCAACGTACCAAACCGATGAGCCCAGGGACCAGAATTCAGGAGGTGCCATCTGCAAAATAACAATTGTCTCACCGAGGAGGGCATACCCATGCTCGGGATGAAATAAAATCATGGCTACCAATCAAATACATTGTAGATCCATGTCATATAACTATATAAAGTGTAGCTGCGAGCAATACACAATGGATCTACATCTCAAAATCAAAAAGATATACATGTATAGTATCCATCTTCTAGAAGCTAATAAGGCTTGATGGCTGGAGATGAGGTCTTCAGAGCTCAAGCAACAACTTCAAAATCTTCAAAACTTGGGTAGGAGTGTAATATGAGTGTACGAATTCACTACCCAGAGGTCTTCGACGGATCATCGGTCATGGACTAGAGAATCTTGATGATCAGACCGAAGGCTTCATTGATTTTGAACAAAGACTTGATTGGAATTTCGGGATGGCCAAGCATGAGAGCAAGAGACAAACTGTAGAGGGGCCAACTCAAGCTTAGAAAAACTTCCCTTGGATAATAGCATGATAAAATATGAGACTCAGACAGCATGGCATTAATATAAGTTTACGAGGCAGGAGGCAATGCAAACTCTCCATATGTTTGGAAGAATAACCAAACGGAGGAGGACACAATTCAATGTAGCGGTAACAACTTCCTAAGGTCATATTAAATCCCAGGGTTTGACAAACAAACGAAAGGATGTGCTTTATCCAAGGACGACTCATTGTGCTGCCAATACAAACAAAATACTTTTCCCTTCCTCTTTTTGGGGTATATTTGATTTTTATTTATTTTTTCAATAATTTTGGAAAAAGAATAAAAGAATGTTACGTTACAAAAAAGGGATGAGTGTCACAAACATACGAGTTTGAGGTGCAAGGACAAGACTGATGTTCAAAGCAAGGACACTTGGGAAAAATCCCTCCTGGGCCCAAAGGTGTCAAGATGCAGAGGCAAAGTGCTACAGGGCTTGCGTATAAGGCATGCTTCAGATGGTTCAGTTGAGAGAAACATGGAGCCGGCATTAGACCAAAGAAGCAGGTATGCAAACACGGTTAACAAAACACACAATGGTAACATCCTTCGATGTAAGTTTAACAAGCCCAGAGAAGATAAGCTCTGCGGTTTTTCATATTTAGAGAGTCTGAAAAAACGTAAAAGGAGACTCCAATGGGGTACCTTTTTCGAAGGTAGTCTAGTCGGTTCGAAATAGGGTTAAACTAGCACCGAAAAGACGTCTATTCGAAACCATTTTAATGAGTGTGATAAAGACAAGATCACTCGGCAATTTTTTCATTTTTAAGGAGTCTGAAAAAAGCTTAACTATGGACTCCGTCAGGGATGTTCTTTTGGACCATTTTAACGAGTGTGAAAGAATAAGGTCACTCAACGATCTTTTCAATTTTAGGGAGTCGGAAAAGAGCTTAACTATGGACTCCATGGGGGTTCCTTTTTCGTAAATTTAGTCCCTGAGGCTCGAAAAAGGGTTAAAATTATACCTGAGGGTACTCTTCTAGAGATCTGAGGCCTCTAGAGAATACCTTTGTTCGTACAGTTGACCTTCCGGACTGAAAAAGGGGTAAACTACCGTCGGATAGACGTGAATTCAAATTTCATTTTAACGAGCGTGAAAGGCCACAAGATCACAATACAATATTTTCATGTTTAGAGGGTATGAAAAGGGCTTAAAAGAAGACCCGTGGGTGCTATGACTCATGTATGAAACTGGTTCAGGTAGAGCTCGTTGCTAGGCTCAAACCAAGAGTCTCTTCGATAGTCAACTTGGGAAGTCTCCCAAAAGGGAAGAAAACACAAACCACGGTGTAAGTCCTCCTATGGTATAGAAACTGTAGTCATGGCTTCAAGGATAGCCTCATCTGAAGGCAATTCAAAATCTGAGAAATCATGCAAATGAGGGTCGACAGTCCTAAAGGGTGAAGTAAACTGACCATACTCCATATGACGATGGAGGTTCTTACCAGGAATGACAAAGTCTATCAACGAAGAATCATGATCACAAGGGCTTGAGGATCTACTAACAACGAGGTCAGACTCAGAAGGATACTCAAGCCCACTTGGACCAAGAGGGGGAAGCAAGGGCTCCCATGCCCCCATTGGATACATCAATGGATAAATTATTGATTCCAAGTCTCGAGAAAGAAAACATGATTGCACAAGTTCCTACTCATAAGAAATTGAACACCGAGGATAAGATGCCACATAATTAACCCGTGGCGGGGTGGAGTCTACACAAACCCTAGGAACATATAAAGGGGCAACCTGAACTAATGCTGAAATAGGATGGTGATTATCAGATGCCAGCTGGTCAATAGTGATAATGCTTCCATTGTGAGGGATGTGCATCACCCAGAAGAGCGTAGATACCATAGCGTTCATAGCATATACATAATCACGCCCGAGAAGAATATTGAAATCTAATGGACCTTGCACCACTCTAACATCGACACGGAAAATCTTCCCACCTAATGAGATAGGAAACTGAGGAAGAACCCCAAAATATTCACTAGGACGTCTGTCAAAAGCCAACAACTCATGTGAAGCAGACACAATCTTGGGAGAACCCAAGACTTTCCAAACTGAGGAGGATAAAATACTTGCAGAGGCTCCTTCATCCACAATACATCGATAAATGTTTGTTGAATTAGCTTCAACCCTTATTTGAAAGGGTGCAGAGAAAGGAAGGTGAGGCTCAACAAGGTCATTCCAATCAAAGGAAACCATCCTAAGACTTGGAGGGGGTGTGCTCAGAGCAAGCGGAATGCCCTCTTGTTCTGAAAATACTGAATCGGAAATGCTAAAAACATAGTTGATAAACGCGTCACTCCCTAAAAGAAGAGTGGGGTCATCCAATGACTACATTGGCATGACCACTTTCACAACCAATGGTTGAATAGGTTGGGAGAATACATGGTCTAAAGGAACCTCACCCCCCAAAATAAGAGTGGGATCAGTTGATGACTGGATCGGCATGACCACTTTCGCAACCCATGGATGAATAGGCTGCGAGACTACATGGTCTAAAGGCACCTCACTTCCCAAAAGAAGAGTGGGATCAGTCGATGACTGCATCGGCATGACCACTTTCACAACCAATGGTTGAATAGGCTGCGAGACTAAATGGTCTAAAGGCACCTCACCCCCCAAAATAGGAGTGGGATCAGCCGATGACTGCATTGGCCTGACCACTTTTTCAACCCATGGTTGAATAGGCTGCGAGACTACATGGTCTAAAGGCACCTCACCCCCCAAAAGAGGAGTGGGATCAGCCGATGACTGCATCGACATGACCACTTTCGCAACCAATGGCTGAATAGGCTACGAGACTACATGGTCTAAAGGCACCTCACCCCCCAAAAGAGGATTGGGATCAGCCAATGACTGCATTGACATGACCACGTTCTCAACCAATTGTTGAATAGACTGAGAGACTACAAGGTATAAAGGCACCTCACCCCCCAAACGAGGAGTGGGATTAGCCGATGACTGCATCGACATGACCACTTTCTCAACCAATGGTTGAATAGGTTGAGAGACTACAAGGTCTAAAGGCACCTCACCCCCCAAACGAGGAGTGGGATCAGACGATGACTGCATTGACATGACCACTTTCTCAACCAATGGATGAATAGGCTGAGAGACTACAAGGTCTGAAGGCACCTCACCCCTCGAAAGAGGAGTGGGATCAGCCGATGACTGCATCGGTGTGACCACTTTCTCAACCAATGGCTAAATAGGATGAGAGACTACAAGGTCTAAAGGCACCTCACCCCTCAAAAGAGGAGTGGGATCAGTCGATGACTGCATCAACATGATCACTTTCTCAACCAATGGATGAATAGGCTGAGAGAATACAAGGTCTAAAGGCACCTCACCCCTCAAAAGAAGAGTGGGATTAGTCGATGATTGCATTGACATGATCACTTTCTCAACCAATGGCTGAATAGACTGTGAGGAAACTTGAGAAGACTTAGAATCAGAAGAGCTTGCAGATAGGGACCACAATCTTTGTACCTATGGAATGTCAGGGCACATATGAGTAAGGTGATATCCCTTGCAAAGCTTACAAGGGAACTTAGGCTTACATCCTATCCATCTAGGTTTCTCAACAGAATCAATGCCCCCAGCATGACTACTAGTGGTTGGTTGCACATCTCCAACATGACTTGCAGAGACTAGTGATGGGTCGATAACTTGACTTGAAGAGGCTACAGACCTATTACCAGTATGACTAGCAGTGACTGGACTCTTTCCCCTAGAATGACTTGCAGAGGGTGGGTGTGTGTCTCTGGCATAACTTGCAGAGGATGGGTTCTGGTCTTCAACGTGACTTGCAGAGGTTGTCGACCGATCTCCAACATGAATCACAGAGGTTGGTGATTTCTTCTTCCTATTCTTCCTCTTTCTATTTCGTTTAGACTTCCAGTTACTAGTAATTGTACTTTCACCAGAGGCAAGAGAAGGAGGAGGAGAAGACTTTGTTGACGAAGGAACATCAATAGGGTGCTCATGACTTAAGGTGCTTAACTGAGAAGCATCAAGAGCATTCGGGACATTTGGAATGGTACCCAACCAAACCGATAGTCCCACATTCAACCCAGGAATGTATAAAGTGGCCATCAAAGGGACACCAACATTTTCGAAGAAGGGAAAAGCACAAGAATCCCCTTGCGAAGGGGTTCCTTGGTTGGTATGGTCGGGAAAATTAGCCATGAATATCCTATGCATAGGTTCTCCCCTTGCAGGATCGTTCAAGTCCGTAAAATTCTCACGCACTGACTCTGGCAAACCAGTGGTATCAAAACAACCCCTATAAAGAGGCGGCTCCACGTTTCTAAGAAGAAGACCAAAAAATCCTCATGACTAGCAGAGTGGGAGGTCTACCACCCTAGGTCAGAGACCTAAAGCCATGACTGACTAACACACTATGGAAAACTAGGGAGCATAGAGCAGACACTAAAATTTCCTAAAGGAAAATCAAGCAAACGACTAACTAGTTGGAAGAATAGTTACACCAACCAACACTAGAGCAACTTACCGATGTAAGTGCAACTCGAAAATGGAAGCACCCTCTAGGTATACTCTGCAAAGCGTGGCCCAATGTCTATCCTAGGTATCGCGGTATACCCCCACAGTCACCTGTGTATGTCACTAGAAAGATAGGCAACTAGGTTGCCAGCGCGCGAAAAGTCACCAGGCGGGTACAGTCAATAGTCGGGTAGACCACAATGAGAAGGGTATCAAGCCCGAAATTTGTCAAGGGTATCGAAAGCAAGTGGTCCAGAAGACAACTGAGGACCTCGAACGGATTCGAGACCCACGAATCTTTGTGGCAAATGCAATCGATGGAATCCCAAGACAAGCCCTCTATATGTGTTATCCACTACGATTGGTCCAGCTTTGGACGGGTTATCTCTGCTACCTTTCCACATGCGACCTCGTGTTTATCCCCTGTGTTAGAGGGGGGTCCCGGATAACTTTCATGATACTGGACTTTTAACACTCCCTAGCTCAGACTCCAATGTTTGATTTAATGGCCTTGAAGAGTTTCCTCTCCAACCTAATTCAAGGCCCTAACCCTAAACTAGTTGGTTGACCCTTCAAACATAAAAAGTCTAATTAATTTTAGATTTAGCGTTAATTTTTATGGCATGTCTTAAGTCAAAGGTTATGAAAGTGAAACTAGTGATGTTTGAAAGACGAAAGAAAAATAAATAGAAAGCTGGAAACAAAATAACTTCTTCTTGACTCAATTCTTAATCAACTTTTCAAACTAAAAATTTCTAAGATCTTTGAATAGCAAACTCAAAACAGGATTTCACTCGACTACGAGCTACTTATCATCTAAGTAAACCATCAAGAACTTATGAAAGAAAAGACTTTTCCTAGTTACTAATGCAAACCAACACTATTTAACCAAACAAAGAAATAAAATATTTTTTTATTTATTTGAATGCTCACAAAGCAAAAAGGAAAAATATCAACAAGTAAAGACCATGAAAACTTCTGGCCTAAGCGCAGATCGCAAAGAGTCACTCTAAAAACAACACACAAGCAGATTAAAAAAGGACTCTCACACCTGTCTAAAAACCCTATAAAAGGAAAATTTTGAGGAAAACTTCTTAATGACAAAGAAAGTTATTACTGTAATCAAACCTAAGTTACTGACGGCTATGACAAAGACCAAAAAACATGATAGGTATAACTCTTGACAAAGGAAAGGATGGCTGCCCCTCCTTAAGAAAAAAAATTCTCAACAGGCATGTTGCTGACAGTTCAACAAATAGCGTGTGCACGCGAGCTGTGTAAATTCAGAGTGTGTGTACACGCATGCAGACCTTATGCAGGCCGCGTGTACCTTTGCAAATCTTCAAAAAATGAAAATAAAAGCAATCAAGCACCGGAAGAGACTATTGGTATTAAGGACCAAACACTCTTGAAGACTCAAAAACTCTCTTAGACAGAAAAAAGAAAATAATTCAAAGAAAATTTCATAGCACAAACCAATCCGAGGTGAAACCTAAGCTATAAACTGTAAACAACAAAGACTAGAATGAGTTCTAGAAAACCCCTGAGAAGAATTACTTCTGACAAGGGAGAGGATGATTGCCTCTCTAAAAGAGATTTTCTGAAATCATACACACAACTGACACTTCCTCAGCTAGCGTGTACACGTGGATTGTGTGAAGGTAGGGTGCGGGTACATGCGTGCAGACCTTATATAGGCCGTGTGTACCTCTGTGGGTCTCAAAAAAATAGAATGCAGTCAAGCAAAGAAACAGAGATAACTGGTATGGAAGACCAGAATCTCTGTTAGCTCAGACTTTTGCAGAAACTTTAAAAACAAGGAATGAAACTAGTTTTTAAAAATACCCAAGAAAAAATATTCCCAGAAACCCTAGAGATCCCCAGTATGGTTGCCAATTCTGTTGTGGGTGGGAATCCCTCCTACGGACTTAGCATTTAAGGGTTCTAATCATGCATGCAGAAAATGACCATTTCAAAGGCCTCAACTCTTTCCTATTCTCCCAACACAAAACCCCACATTCATGCAATACAAAGGTGTAAATGAGATTCGATAACTCTACCTTAAGTCCTTCGTTTGATGTCAATCCCTTTGCTTTCACTTGCTCTTTGCTTGCAAGCCTCCTCCAAAAGCAAACCTGCATTCACACATGAACAAACAAAAAGCTACGAGCATGCATTTCATATACTAATTGTTGGGTTAGTTGTGACAATATCATAAAATAAACATTCAACTTGAA
The DNA here is from genome assembly GCA_900067695.1 of Picea abies. NCBI lineage: Eukaryota > Viridiplantae > Streptophyta > Pinopsida > Pinales > Pinaceae > Picea > Picea abies. The sequence goes on along the minus strand of CBVK0100793268.1, from coordinate 8,538 downwards.
CACATGATATGGCGGGACGGGAAAAGTATCCCTGTTTGTATTAATCTGCACAATAGTAAACTTACAATATGTGGTCGGCACTACTCCTCGAAATTGGTCCTGGGCTCCTCTTCAACTGTCCTCCAACTACTTTTCTCTATACTTCTCTTTGCACAAGGATGGCTAAAGGTTGGGACAAGGGGAATGCTCAATTGGGTATAGTCTCTTTACTATGATTTTCCTCCTTTCAAATGGGACCCTTACCCCTTCTTTTATAGGCTAGAAGGAGCTAAGTATTTGGTCTAATGACCGGCCATGCATGGCCGAAAGGTTTAGTTAACTTGCCCAAAGATGTGTGTTATGTTAGCAACTTTCCTTTTTCCGTGCTTTTGTAGGTACACGTGGGCTGTATTGGAGCAGCTAGCGTGTACACGCGTGCAGTAATGGAGCAGGGCGCGTGGGCCTTTATAAAGAGGGTTTTTTAACTAGAGTTGTTCAGTACTGGCTTGGCAAAGAAGGCATATGGGATGGCCTGATGTTAGGTAAGTATGTTTGGTGAAAATTAGGGTATGACAAGGATTGTAGGAGCTATGCATTGAAAAGGCCTGAAGCCCGAAGTCCCGAAGTAATTGTGGACCGTTGATCTCAAATCGAAGAGAAATGCGTGGCAACAAAAGTAGGGCATTCCCCGATCGCGGATCATGACAAGATCGACACAGAAAGTGCTCGAGCGCTAAAATATTAGAGCGTTACCGCATATCGAAACCATAGTATATATAAGGAGGTATGTGGCAGTTGGTGGTGGATTGCGAGGGTCGGAGCGGTGTGGATCCAAACCGCTCTTGGCAACTTCCGCAATCACATGCTTATATACAACCCAATCTGAAAGCAGTGCGTGACGACAAACTAGGATTAAGGCCTCATCCTGATCCCAAGGAGAAATTAGTCAATGAAAGAAGGACTAGTAGTTGAACAATTGACTACCCCCCTTAAATTGAAGCATGGGAAGTCTGTTCGAGTAGACAAAAAACCGTCATCCCAAAGTACCATAGAGGGAAAAATTTCCTGCAGGTCCGTACTGACTAGATTTTCTTTCTGACAGAAGGAACAAGACAGACAAGAGAAGACATACAGCACTGGAGAAGAGAATCCCAAGCAACAAGACATGTCTACTGTTTTGACTATAAATATATCAGATGAATGATACGTAAAAAGAGGAGGGGGGTTCAACCCAGACGAGGAGGAAGTTTTGAGAAATGTTTATGACTGTATATTTCAGTTTGTAAGCCAGAGGGGCATGTAACTGTAAATTGTTTTTTTATTGAAGACTCATATGATTTGTTTCATCAGATTTGTCTCCTATGTTCTCTATTCTATTCTTCATCTTGTCTGAATGTAATTTATGATTTTAAGGATTAAAATTTTCCTTTGATTGATAGATTCCTGATGTGGTAGAGGATCTTCTATAAGCTTGCCTATCTATCATTGTTTATTGTTCAGACACTTTCAATTCTATTCTTCATCTTGTTTGAATGTATTGTTGATTTTAAGGATTAAAATTTGCCTTTGATCGATAGATTCTCGATGCAATAGAGGATTTGATGTAAGCTTGCCTGTCTATCATTGTTTACTATTAAGACATGACTCATTCTCTTTGCAGAGAGGATCTCTGCTTAGCGAATATTCTTCTTTATGTTATTCTCTTATTCTTCTCTTCATAATTATACAAATATTTTGTCTTGTAGTGATCCAAAAAGGATCTAGAGAAGGCTAAAACAACTCAAAATTCGAAGAAGCAACTCAAAACACTCAGAATGGCTTCAACAGATAGAGAAAGGGAAAAAATTCGAAGTTCCCAAAACTCAGTGAAAATGGAATGATCACAAAGAGCACGTCACAAGATTTCTAACGACTCAAACGACTCATCAAACAGAGTTACGGATCGAACGTTATTCACAGTCAAAGTTTTGGTCAACCTAGCCCAGTCAGCAGGGATGAGTCAGCATCCGTACTTCTGACGTCAACATCAGTATGGATGACATCATCGTATGTACAACATGATGACATGGCATCATGAGAGGTTTCCACGTGACACTTAAATTTGGACTTTTTAGGCCGACATGTGGACCAATGGAAAAGTGCCACGTGGAATCCGTATAGTCCGTACATGACATGTGGCAGGATGACTATGCAAAGGAGGTGACATGGGACAATGATTGGCTACCACATGGTAGTGGGAAAATGCCCAATGATGCCCTGTGACCAAAAATTGAAAAATATATATATTAAAGGGCCGCCATATTTGGCAGCACATTCCAAACCATCCGCCATTCTAGTGACCACCAACCATATTTAGCAAGTCCACCAAAATTCCTGCCAAAACTGTTGAAACCACATGCCAAAAGAGGAGTCCATCATATTCGATCTTGGGACCTCTGCCAACCTACGCTCTAAATATAGCTCTGCTAACCAATGTGCCCAACCTCCTCATTATTACACAACCGCCAAATTTTTAGTATAAAAAGCGCCTTTCCGTCAATGTTCGAAATGGAGGAGATCAGAGAAGGGCGCAACCTTATGGTACAGAGGCACATTTTTTGATACTAGGCACGTATTTCGGTATTTTTATCAGTTATTTATTGCAGGAGTAGGGCATAGAAACTGAGGTAGGGGTATCTCTTGGGCCTAAAAGTGTCAGAATCAGATCGAGGCGTGGAGATAGTATTTTTTAGGTAATTCGACGCCAAAAACGCAGTGGTGACGTTGGTTTTTTTATCTGAGAAAATCTTCTATAGATTAACTCCATAATGAGGTATACTTATGTATTTTGCCCAATTCTTTTGTGGAGTTAATAAAAAGACCTACCCATTTGTGTAATGTCCCCAAGGCCGAGCCCAGTTGTAAATCTGATGTATGAAATGAATTGTAAATATGTGTTATAGGCTGGTGAGCCAAGTTTGTATAAGCCGATGGGCTTATGTGATTATTAGGCTAGAGAGCCTAAGGGTTGGAGGCCAAGGGTCTGATTTTGTACTTGTATGTATGCAGAACATTTAATAAAGTTGTAAACACCACCAGGTGCAGACCGACCATGATGAATGAGTGAAGGGGGACTGAGCTTCTACAGAGAAGGCAAGGGATTAGGGGCTAGAAGGTGGGAAAAGGGGCTAAGTGTTTAGCCTAGGGGGATTAAACCTGGGAATAATATTTTAATATTATTCCAAAAAGACATGTGCATTTTATGTTTTATCCTAAGTTCCTGACAAGGGGAGGACGTACAAGGGTGATGCATGCTGGTGGAACGCATGCAGTTCCATGGGTGACAAGTGTCAACCCTGGTGCATGCGAATAAAATGGCCAAGATGAGCCGTGAGAAGGGTTCCTTCTCCATTCTACCCGATTGCTTGAACGCGTATGGAGCCCTAGATAGTACGACCGACCCGACCCCTGCAGAGAAATCCTTGTGCGTTCCTGAGAGTCGAAAATCTCGTGTTGACTTTCATAGTCCATGTGCATCCTCTATCCGACTGATCGAACCCGTGCATGGAGGCTCTGTTCCGAAGCCGTGACCCTGAACCATTCCGCCATTGTTGAACCAACTGGAAAGCCTGTGTTTGGCTTTGTAAATCCCTGTACACCTCTATTCTGTGAGCCAAGAAGCCTGCGTTTGTTTCTGAAGAGCCGGTTTAACCTCCGTTTTGAGCTGTGGAGTCTGTGTCGACCCCTGCGGGAATTACTCATCACGCATTCTCGTGAACCATCACTGTGAGGCCTCAAGCCATTGTTGAGCCTGTTTGAGAGGCTGTGTTTGTATTTCCAGTTGCCTATGGTGACCACGTAGAGATGGACTGCGCGTGGCTTGATGGCCAGCGCGAGTTGTGATTGTGCCTGTGTGTGATCTCTCTCTAGGTGAGGGAGGTTGTTGTTGTTGGAAGAGGTTTCTTCCAGAGAGTGTCCAGCACCAGCTTCAGGCTCTAAGACTTCCTGATCCGGACTGTTGCTGAGACCCAGAGAGGGAGGTTAGCACCGATGGACTGTGCTTTTGAAGCTGTATACTCCCGGGCGGAACATGCATGTGGGGAATGAGAGTCTGGTAGTAGTGGGCGTAAGATGGCATCTTGGGAAGAATCCTTCCAGATTTTTTGTGTTGTTTTCCCTGTAACCTCAGCCTATCCTAGGATTCCTTGCCTTAGGGGTGGAGCTTAGTCCCAGCTCGAGGGTGACCCACTGCTGAGCTAATGAGTAGTGCGGTCTAAGGTTGGGAGGTTCGTGGAAGGCCTGCACTTGGTTGGTGGATTCTACCACTGTTAAAAGATAAGTATCTGATTATGCTTTAATCATGTTTGGTATGACTGTGTTGCTTATCTTATCATGAATTCCACTGTGTATATGAATTAATATTAAATGATATTGATTGTTAATTATGGCAGTAATTCATATGAATACTTTGTGTTGAATGTGTTTAACTTGTTTTAAATGCATGTGATTAATTATTAGTGAGAATGTTGTTATTTCGCGTAGTAACACCTACAGAGTAGTGAGTGAAAATGGGTGTTACAGTTTGGTATTAGAGCCAAGGTTTCGACATTGAGCCTAGATGGGCCAATGGAGCGGTCTTTGGACCGAGAGTGCAAGGGAAATTGGGTCTGGAAGGCCAATTTCAGACCTTGGTTTGCTCTGAAGTGTCAAGGAATTACTTGATGAGTTTTTAAGCTCAGGAGGTTTAGCGGCGTGTGAAACCGCAGTTGGTGTGGTCTATGGCCATGGGGAGATAGGTCTCCACACCAATAGTGTTAGAACCTTAGGATCTTCTTGGGAGGGAAGGTGAACCCTCGTGACCGTTAGATCTGGAGAGTGTGCGTAGGGTTTAAATCCTTTTTGAATTGCACAGGAGTGTGGGAATCGCGATACCCGAACTCCTGAAAACCCAAAAAAAACCGAGAAGATCTACACCGTAGATCGTAGGAAGGTAGTTGACCATCTGATTCAGCGAAGGAGTAAACTGTAGATTTCGGGATTTCGGCAGATGGAAGTTCGAGATGTGGGGTGCACGAACTCCTGATGCCCAAAACCCTAAAATGCCGAAAAGATCTGCGTCGTTCATCTGAGGAGGGGATCTGACCGTTGGAATCTTTGCTTGGAATGGATGTGGGTGCATGAATGTGTACCACGTGCTAGTGAGTCGAGAATACATGCGAGAGTGGTGGGACCTGAAGACATCACCAAAGGTGACGTGGACCCTCCTGAATGTACCCCGTGCCACCGTGGTGAAGGGTGATAGCTATGCTGTGGGCCCGGAGAATAGAGTAATTCACGATTTCAAAATTCACAAAGGAGGAGTACGAAGGCTCAACACTCCAACTCCCGAAGTCGTGAGTTGGAAAAGAAGTGCTAGCACTTATCCCTAGCCTATGGTCATGCATAGAAGGTGCTAGCAAGGAGGGAGCCATAAACGTATCGCATCTCGGGTATTGGCGTTTGGAGGAAATGAATCGAGGGTCTTCGACTCATGAACTCGCGAGATTGTGAGTTGCGAAAGGGTGACTTTGGTTATGAAGATTTAACTATTGGATCTTCGTGGACCAAGATTCCGAAGTTTCGAAGTCCTGTAATTTGCAGAGCCGAATGAGAGCTCAGAAAACTTATTTGAATCGAAACGTCTTTTGTTCTTGTCCATATTGGCTTATAAATGTTGTGGATTGTTCGTGAGGTTTTAATGGCCTGACAAAATTCGAATTGAATTGCACAGTGCATGTGTAGAGTTCAACGAGGGTCAGAACTCCAGTTAACCAATGCCAAGTATGGAGTGGGAAAAGGTGCATATTTCCCTCGAAACAGAGGACGAACGAGAAGGAAGGGATGTCAATGTGGAAGTGGAAGGATCAAACTCCAATGGGCACAGAAAAGAGATGGATAAGGAAGAACATATGATGAAACTCATCGAAAGATTGCAGAAAGATGCCCAGGCTCGCCTAGCTGATAGCCGAAAGCTCATGAAAATCAAGGATCGGTAGGGTGAATTCAACTTAAAAATGTTGAAGAGCCCGGAAAGAATAGAAAAGAAATTGGAAAAAGAGAGTGACACAAGCAGATCAAGAAGTGTCAGAACCCCTAAGAGGAGAAGAAGATCGAGGAGTGGTAACAAACATTACCATCTCTCCCCCAAGCATTTTGGCAAGGAAACACACAGTAGTTCAAGATTGTCTCCTACCAGAAAACACCGAAAATCTAGAAAGGATGAATTGAAAGGGGAGATGAACAAGATTAAGCCTCTAACATTCGATAGAGAACATAAGAAGGAGGAAGATGTTGAGACATGGTTGCTTGGCATGAGGAAATACTTCCAACTGTAGAATTATTCCGCCCATGCAGAAGGAAGAATTGAAATGTATCAACTGAAAGGAAAAGCATCCATGTGGTGGGATCAGTTTGTGCGGGTGCAACACATCAGAGAGAAAGAGGTCACTTGGAAGGAATTTAAGAGGTATTTCGAGAAGAAATACCTGACTAAAAGGTACTATGACAGAAAGATGAAGGAGTTCTTCGAACTCAAGTTGGGCAGCATGACCATTGATGAGTATGAACGAAGTTTTCTGGAACTATTGAAGTATGTTTCGTTCATCAAAGATGAGGCTATCAAGATTCAGAGATATCTGAGTGGACTGCCACCTTCCATTGGTGACAAGATTCAATATGACAATCCTAAGACCATGGAAGAAACCATAAGAAGGGATAAATGCTTATACGAATAGCAAAGAGAAAAGCCTACCTTTCGGAAGGCTTGGGATGACCAAAAGAAGTTTAAGAAAGAATAGAGGCAGAAGGAAAACAAGCCTTCCTTTTTCAAAAATAGTCTTCAGGGACAGCCATCGTTTAGAGAGCCGAGAATGACTGAAGAGGGAGCACAAATACAGAGACAGACGCCCATTCAGTGTTGGGGTTGTAAAGGAAACCACAAGTACAAAGATTGTCCCCCAAAACATGGTAAAGCGAGAACTGTTCATACTGTTCATCAAGCTGAAACAGTGGAGGATATGGGCAGTAGAATGCCGAGGATCTATGGAGCCTTGGACAACAAGCAAGCAGAATTTCAATCACACATGATTAAAGTGGAAGATATGATTAACAACCGACCACTAATTATTTTAATTGATTCAGGGGCTAACCATAATTATGTAGATCCTAGAGTGGTGGACAGTTTTCATCTAACGAGAAGAAAACATGAAAATCCTTGGCTAATGAAGTTGGCCACAGGAACCAAAAGGAAGGTCACTGAATTGGTTAAGTCCTGTTCAATAGACATGAAAGGAATGAGCACTAAGGCTGAATTGAACATTCTGCCTTTAGGCTCATACGATTGCTTAATTGGGATGGACTGGTTGGACCAACACCATGCCCTTCTGGACTACCGTAACAAGAGGTTTACATTCCTGAATGAAGAGGGAAATCAGGTAACAGTCCAAGGAATTCCCAGAGCCGTGGCTGTTAGGGAAATCTCAACCATGCAGTGGAAGAAATGTTACCAGAAAGGCTGTCAATTATTTGTAGCTCGGGTGGAAGAAGCATCCCGAGATGTAGTCTCGAATCTAGAAGACCACGAGGTACTCAAAGAGTTCAAGGACGTATTTCAGGAGGTACTTGGAATACCTCCGAAGAGGGCCATCGATTTTTCTATAAATTTGATGTCGGGAGCAGCTCCAGTTTCAAAGGCTCCTTATAGAATAAGTACGCCAGAGCTGAAAGAGTTGCAATTGTAGCTCGAAGAGCTACTAAAGAAGGGATACATTCACCCTAGTGTGTCACCTTGGGGTGCCCCGGTCCTATTCATGAAGAAGAAAGATGGGACGTTGAGGCTGTGCATTGATTTCTGGTAGTTGAATAAGGTAACTGTCAAGAACAAGTATCCTCTGCCAAGGATCGATGATCTTTTTGATCAGTTGAAGGATGCGAAAATATTTTCAACGATGATCTTTTTGATCAGTTGAAGGATGCGAAAATATTTTCAAAAATAGACCTCAGATCTGGATATCACCAAGTGAGAATAAATGAGGAGGACATCAGCAAGACCACCTTTAGAACAAGGTACGATCATTATGAATTCACAGTGGTGTCGTTTGGACTGACAAATGCACCTGATGTTTTCATGTGCTTAATGAATGGAGTGTTCAGAGATTATTTGGATAAGTTTGTCATAGTCTTCCTGGACGATATCTTGGTGTATTCCAAGACAGAGGAAGAACATGAGCAACGCCTGAGAATGGTGTTGCAGGTGTTGAGAGAACACCGGCTATACGCAAAAATGAGCAAGTGCTCATTTTATCAAAGGCATATCCATTGCTTGGGACATATTATTTCAGAAGAGGGGATCGCTGTGGATCCTGAAAAGGTTGAGGCCATCCGAGAATGGACAGCGCCAAGGAATGTGGCAGAAGTTAGATCTTTTATGGGTCTGGCAGGCCACTACATAAGGTTTATAGCTAGATTCTCAAAGATAGCTCACCCTATCACCTCCTTGCAAAGGAAGGAGAAGAAGTTCCAGTGGACTGAAGAATGTGAGAG
>CBVK0100793261.1:0-26361 GCA_900067695.1 Picea abies | reverse complement strand
TCTCTCTCTCTCTCTCTCTCTCTAATTTGCAAGCTTTGTGTGAATTATTGCTAGCTATATTCTCTGTGCAAGTTTTACAATAATTTTACAAACATGATAGTGCAATAAAGATTGCCACTATAGTCGGCAATAAACAAGAATGAAGGGAACAATATGGTTGTATAGTCAACAAACAATCTATATAAGGACCTCAAACATCGTTTTAAATGCTTCCATGACCAGACATTAATCCAACCATATTCAACCCTTGTAGTTGAAGAGGGTCCAAAATTCTTCCTCTTATGTCTCAAATCCAACTCTAGTATACCATCATGAAAAAAATCAACAAAATCAATAGTAGTCAATAAATTATGTTCTTCTTGCAACTCAATGGACTAACCTCCAATGAGCAATGAAGTCTCACCATATTCAATTCCCATTATAAACAATATAATCTTAGGTATAACTAGATTAGCAATACCCTACCTATTCTTCTGAGGTCCACCACATGTATATCCCACCTTACACGATAAATAGGATCTAATACATCTAGTATGTTTTATAAACTTAGGGTAAAAAAATGCATCGGTAACCAACAATGCATGAGAAGCAGGTGCATCATCAAGATCATCCTTAATGACACAAGCATCACCACTACCATATATACAATCAAAAGTATCACCAAAAGCATCAATAGAAGAAGTAACATGTTGCAATCCTTTCAATCCAATCAATAACATGCACATCATACTTCTCATCCACCTAAGATAAAAGAATATCATGAATGTTATTCAAAATCCTAATACTCATCAAATAGAAAAACATTATCAACTTGGAATGAATCATCCTCCTCACAAAGCTCAACAAATTTGAGACTTGGAAGAAATTGGTCTCGTCCTCCAACCTACTCCTTAAGTCCAATTTTTTTATGCGTCAAAGTAATATTAGCTTGCAAAAGAGGCATTAGTATCTTGCAAAGAAATAGATTCATTACTGTAAATGTGGATGAACCTGCACAGATAAGACCTAGCTAGCAAAGGACATACACAGTTTGTAGAAAAATGAGAAAATACGAAAACGAGAGAGAGAGAGAGAGAGAGTCAAAGAATTGTATTAACTAAATGAATGAATTATAATTTACACATGATAACTCTATATAAATCAACTAATGCGCACTGTAAGATAATTCAATGTGCCATAGTGGTGGTCTAGAGTGATCTGGACACACACCGACAGTTATGGGAGTTAACTTCCACCTAATCTAACTCAACTAGCCTCTCAGTCCTTAGTTAACTGACTGAAGGCATCAGTAATGTGCCACTCTGGTGATAATCCCAAGGACAATGCAAATTAGCAGTGATGATCCTAATGTTGCATGGTTATGGAACCAATGTGGCATCAAGACTCCACTCAACTATTCCAACTGAAGTGTGAACTGAAGAGACTACTCCCCTAGAATATAGGAAAATGAATATTCTCCCTAAAATGTAGGAGACTAGATAATGACTAATAAACATAGGGAAAACCTTAGGAAAAATAAATCCTAGGTGTGTGTGAAGTATCTCCAACACCCCCCCTGAACATCACTATGGTGAAAATAAAAGAATGGTTCTCGACAACAAGGCCATGTTAGGTACCAAAAAACAAAAGACACACTGAAATAAATGAGGAAAGAGGGAAAACCTCATGGGAAAACCCCCCATCAAGGTACAATGTATCAAAAAAAGAACTGACAGTTGTTAGGCAACTGTGTCCTTCACTCCAATATGACTGCACAGAGAATGGAAATTCTGCTCAGTGAAGGTCTTGGTGAATATGTATGCATTATATTCTGTTGAAGGAAAGAACTACAGGTCAATGATCCCCTCGTGTACTAAGTCTCAGATGTAGTGCATGTGGATCTCGATGTGATTCATCCACTGCCTCTAGAATGGATCTTTGCATAACTTCGGAGTGCTCTGGTTTTCACACCATATGATGATTGACTGGTGAAACTGAATGCCCAACTGAGTGAGAAAATGTTGTAGCCACATAGCTTGAATGGTTATGTTAACTACCCCTCTGTACTCTTCCTCAACTGAAGATAGAGCAATAGAAACCTGTTTTTTACTCAACCAACAGATGGTCCCGGAACCTAGACTAAGTGAGTAACCAGATGTGGACTGGCGATCAATGGTGTCGCTATCCCAGTCAGAATCAGTGAACCTGATGAGGTCCAATGCATATTATGCTGCATAGTGAATCCCAAATGTGATGGTACCCTGTACGTATCGAAGGATACGCTTTGAAGCTTTCCAATGTAGCTCATGCGACTCTTGCATGAATGAGGACACTGCTATGACTGCATGGGAGAGTTCTAGTATGGAGTGTGTGAGATACAATAATCTCCACACTAGCTATCTTTACAGTGTGCTATCCACCAGTGGAGTGTCCCCGCCATCCTCAAGCATGAGTCTTGATAGGAAAGGAGTCGGGGAATACTTGCATTTTGTCATGTGGAATCTCTCGAGCAGATTTCGTGGATACTTGGCATGAGACAGTTTGATGCCTGATGCATCCTGGCTGATCTCGATACCAAGGAATAAATGTAGTGGACCCATGTTCGTCATCAAGAACCTGTCATGCAGAATCCTCTTGGCTGCAGTAATCACTGAAGTCGAGCAATCGGTGATCAATAAATCATCAACATACAGAACTAGGAGTAGAAGTGAATCAGTCATCCTGAGCATGTAAACATTAGGTTCTGACTTACAACATACAAAGTTATGTGACAACAAGTAAGAGTCCATCTTGGCATACCATGCCCTCGGGGTCTGCTTGAGGCCATAAAGGGACTTCTTCAGTCGATGGACCAAAGATGAATCTTGCATGAAGCCCTGGGGCTGCTCCATATATATCTCCTTGGAGAGATCTCTGTGAAGAAATGCATTCTTCACGTCCATATGATGGACGTCCGATCCCTTGGCAACCGCGATGGAAAGTGCCAAGTGTATGGAATCCATATTCACTACTAAAGCGAAGGTCTTATCATAGTCAATGTCGTGCACCTACTAAAATCCTTTGGAAACTATCTTGGCTTTGTATCTTCTAACATGTCCATATTCTTCACTCTTGGTCCTGTAGACCCATCTGCACCTGACAAGTTTCCTTCTTGAAGGAAGGGGAACCATATCCCAAGTCTGGTTCTTGAGGAGGGATTTGTACTCCTCCTACATGGTGGATTCCCAAAATGGATTCCCAACAACCTCACCATAGAATTATGGATCTGAATATTGAACCAAGAAAATATGCCTGGGTGGCATCAGTTTAGTGGTGGTGAGTGCAAGAGGAGGCTCCTCAAAATTATATAGAGTCCTCCTGGTATTAACTGGATCCCCAACAAGATATCCTACATCCTAAAGAGTGGTCTTGGCCCACTTGGGCCTCAACTCTAGCTCTGCATCTGCATATGTGTGCACTTACTATGCATCTGACTATACTGACTTGGTATCTGAATCATATGAATCCTATTAATCAAAACTCTCATCTGAAGAAGAGTCGGCATGTGCATGCTCATCATCTCTGACATGTGGAAGAACAAAAGTGTCTACATGCAACTCCCGAGGTGCATGCGAGATACTTTTCTCGAATTGGACACTCCACTCAATGATGTGTCGGTCCATAGAGGGATCAATGAGTCTGTATCCCTTCACATTGTTTGGGTATCCATCAAAGATACACTCTGTACTATGTGGATCACGTGCCTTCCTCTTCTCAGAGGGAATCTTGGCCCATGCACATGAACTGAATATACGAAAGTGGGTCACTTCTAGTTTGAGGACGCTCCAAGCCTCAAAGGGGATCTTATCCTTGACAAATCTATGGGGAGATCTATTTTGGATGTAGTTCACACAATTAAGTGCTTCAACCCATAATCTATGTGGAAGTGACTTTGCATGCAACATGCAAGATACCATCTCTTTTAGAGATCTATTCTTCCACTCAACAACTATGTTTTGTTGCAGAGTATAGGGAACCATGTGCTGCAACTAAATCTTAGCCTCAAGACAAAGATTATGTACCTCATGGTTGACATGCTCCCCGCCATTATCTATTCGAAAGACTTTGATATTCCTTCCTGACTGTGTCTCAACAAGGGCTTTGAAATCGTTGAGATGTTGAAAGACCTCAAATTTTTTCCTGAGAAAGAAACTCCAAGTGTAGCGTGAGAAATCATCAACAAAAATGAGCACATACCTTGCTTTATTGATTGATGGATGTAGAAAAGGGCCCATGAGATCATTTTGGATCATATCCAAAGGAGAGGAGACCTTCTGAGTCTTTCCTTTGTCGAATTTCTATTGAGGGTGTTTTCTAAAGACACGTCCCTCACAAATTCCTTTGGAGAAGTGGATGTCGGGTATACCTTCAACCATTCCCTACTTGCTAAGTTGTTGCATGTATCTGAAATTTAAATGCTCAAACCTTTCATGCCATATCCTAATGCTTTCATCATCATGCGTAAGTAATTATGCAGAATTTGGTTCAATAAATTCAGAAAACGTGTAGAGTCTAGATTGGTGATTTACCCCCCTGGTAGAAAATTTGGAATTGGTTTGCATGTCATAGATATCCACTGCATTAGGTGTGAATATTACTCTCTTTCCAGTGTCAGAGTTTTTCATCTGATACAAGAAGAGAATATTGACTGAGAGTTTGGGAACATGTAGCACATTCTCGAAGCTTTCATTTGTGAGTTCAACTCTCCCTTTGTCAGTGACTTCGACTGGAGAGTTGTCCCCCCTCAGAATAGGAGGACCTTTGCATGTGTCTAATGAAGAGTAGAATTCCTTTGTGGATTCCATGTGGTGTGATGCACATGAATCTACAATCCAAACATCGGGAGAGAATTTAATGGCAATCAAAGCATGGCTAGTGTTAGAGTTAGAATTTGTTCCTAAACTGTCTTAGGAACAAGCCTAACACATCTTAGATTTATAATGACTTAATAAGGCTTTGAAAAGGTTTTAAAGTGGTAGGATCAAGCAATTTGTTTCAATAAGGCTTATGATTAGGCTCTTTGTGCCAACATTATATGTGCGGCAAATCAAGTTAATAAAACTTAGATCATATAAAATGTGATAGTGAGATATGATGAAGAAATATGTGAAACAAAAACTGTAAGATAATAAAAAAAACATCTTGTTCTTTAATGTGTCTAACAATAGAGGAATAATTCAACATTCAGAAATCCTTTCTAAATGTTGGGTACGGGCTGATTTTGAGGAAGAATCTAATTTTGGAAAGTAAAGCTTAAATTAGAAAAATACAGCAGGAAGGAAAAGCAGCACGTGCGAGGGAAAGCTGCATGCAAAGGAGGAAAGCATCCAAGGCACGCATGCAGAAAAACATAAACACATTAGGGTTAGGGTTTTTGTAAGAGATTGTAATGGCTAATAAGCCAAAAATAAGTATAAAGAAGTACCTAGGAGGTCAAGGTCGAGGTTCCAAAATGTGAGAGAATATTATTTTGCTTGGCTAGGAGAATGATTGTAAGATCGGATACCAATTTTGTAAGTTGTTGAGTTGTAGGAGAGTAAAGTAGCTAGACCTTGAGGGTTAGATCGCAGGCTGAAGAGCCTAGTGTGATCTAGTTAGCCTCACAAAGGTCGTGGAGTTTGTTTTGTGATTGCATGAACGGAGTTGTAGTGCACGCGGCGCCATATATGACATAACCATAATAAAAGAGCCTAAGAGCCAGATCTTTGTGGACGTAGCCAGGAGGGGGTGAACCACGCTAACACATGTGTTATGTGATGTGTTTATTGCATAATTACTTTCTGTGAGTAGTTAGTTGATGAATGAATAATTTTGTGAGATCTGTCAATTGTTATATTTTTTAGAATTCATGCATACACTAAATAGATGAATGGATCTTAAGAATAATAGAAAGAACTACCAAATCAAGGCTTAAGAAGATGAATTTAAATACCATACCCCCACTCCTTCTTAGACTACAAGCATCTGAGCATTGTAGTCACCCATAGAACTATCTCAGGTGAGATTGTGTAGTACACTCTGTGTGTTGTGTTGCCTTCTGGTTTACCAGGAGGGTCGATAGTTTTAGAGGGATTTGTTGGAATCTTTTTCATATATGAACTTGGGTCAGCCCAAGAAGTAGTTAGAGAAGGAGTTACAATCAACAAATGGTTCTATTGTCGGCTGGAACTGCATGGGATTGAGTGAGTGGGATCCGTGAAATAATCATGAAAAGAATGCAGGTATAAAATGCAATGTTCATACCATGGAATCCAACGAAGGAGGATATTGAAAGCTGGTTGAAAACAAAAGAGCTTGAGTTTTCATAGAAAGACAACAAAAACATTAAATTAACACCGTGCAAATATCTGGACAAGTACATGTTTAGCGACTTCCATGAAGTAATTTTATGTGATTTCCCACATGTGTTGCAGGAGTGGCTATTGAGGTTGAAATACAACCACCCTACGAATCGAATTAGACAGCTCAAGTGGAATCTTGTGGACATCGCGCAGTTACAACAAGTTAACAACAAATTCATGCGCGCAATAGATTTCTGGTTAGACAATATTGTTGTAGGGTTTGTCACGGAATTTGTAGTAGATACTGCGAAGTCTTACAGCGCAACAGAGAAAGAGTTCCTAAAAGGACCTAGAGGTAGGTATATCAGATCGCTCTATACTTCAATCAAGATCTTACTATATAAAAAAGTTGTGATGACTATGGAAGTAGACAACTAAACTTCCCTGTGTGTATGGGGGAAGGGGGGAAGCATTGACAAGAGCTGGAGAAATGGAGGAAGATATGGATAAGGGAAAGAAGGAGGAAGCCTTGGACCCAATCATGATGGATGAAGATCATATCAAGCAAATCATGGCAACAGCTGGAAAATCACGCAGTGGAGTACCCTACCAATATAAGATGAATAATAAGAAGAGAGCCATAGCAGATAGAGAGGGCTTGGCAAGTGATGAAGAAGAGGTAGAGGATCTTCGAAATGTGGAGAAGATTAGGAAATCCTGCATGCAACATATGAAAGGAAGACAAGATGTCCAAGGTCAGGAACATAAGGCAAGACTCCTATCCATATCAGTTTCAGTGTGGAACCCATAACCCCATGTGCGAATAATACACCAAAAAGAACACCATCATTTAGACAACCGGATTTTAGTGGAAGAAAGACAATAGGAAGTGCACCCAATCAAGGAGTAGCAACTGGAGGAGCCAGTTCAGGAAGTAGTAGTCAAGTATCTACACCGTGTGGAGGTAGTAGGTCATCACAATTCAAGATGGCGGGACATGATCCCACCATCTAGTTACCAGAGTTCAAGGGAGAGGCATCAGAGGATCCTAAAAAGAAATTTTTCATCTGTGAGAAGATATGGGAAGCAAAGCAGATCACAGATGAGGATACAAAACTTGTGCAGTTAGCTATCACACTAAGAGACCGAGCGCTAGATTGGTACATGAGTCTAGCTGTAAAAAGTCCACCAAGAACAACACAGACTATTGCATATGTGAAGAAGTTGCTGATAAATTAATTTTAGAAGCCTAGTTCATAAGATCAGTACATGAATGAGATGATTGAAATCAGACAGAAACTAGGTGAGTCTGTTTGGGAGATTGATCAGAGGTTCAAACAATTGAAGGGTAATTTGAAGTATGTCATGACTGACATGCAACATAGACATCTCTTTGTGAATTCATTGCTACCACATCTGAAATACCCTTTGAGGCAGCAAAAGTTTCAAACTCAGGTAGCAACTCTGCAGGCAGCCTTACAATTGGAAGAAAACCAGTATCAAAAGACAGATCCAACAATAGAAGAGTTAAAACAGGATATGAAGAACCTCACATTTCAACTGAACCAGAATAATGGCATAGAGAATTTGTTTGGTGTACTACATGCAGGACATAAGGACACCACAAGAATGAGTGCTTTCACGTAGTACATGGCAACAAAGCTACCAAACCCTTTGCCAAAAGTAGGACCATGGTGCGAGATCTGTAAAACACACGAGCATGATCCATATCATTGTCCAATGATGCAAAAGTACCAGACAGTACCCAAGAATTCATACTGCAATTTTTGCAAATCAGTGCGTCATGATGACGAAGATTGTAGGACAATGGACTTGATGAGGGAAAGAACTTCAGACACCTATAAGGTGCATGAAGAAACGATGACATGGCAAGTTGCACCACATTTCAACCAGGTACCACCTCCATATAATAATGTGCAGCAGCAGTACAACATTGTGCAGCCTCAGTATAACCCTGCGTAGTATAATCAGGTGCCTTGGTACAACTCACCACAAGAAGATCGAGGTGGATACAGAGGTGGAGGACGAGGTAGAGGAGGATTTGGAAGAGGCAGAGGTCCAATAGTGTGCCACAACTGCCAACAACCAAGACAATATGCAAGGGAATGTCCACTTCCACCTGCGACATGTATGTATTGTCACGCAGCAGACCATGATACAGAGGACTGTCCAACATTATTGGGAAAAATTCAAGAAAAGCGAAATCAAAACAATCAAAATGTTCAGTAGATTTCTGCAAAAGCCAGGGATGATGGAAGAAATATCAACATAGTTACACGTGGAGGAACTAACACAGGAGATGACATAGTACAACAGGATCCAACACAACACCAATGGGTGAAGAAGAATATCGAACCACAGAAATAGTTCGACGCGGGGAAAGAAAAAGAAATATTCAAGGAGGACATACATGAATTCCTCAAGCAAGATATTGCATCTACATCAATCGCGCAACACACTTAGAACGTACCAATGCACAAAATGCCCTTATCAATGGATCACACTAGCAAAGTACCACCTATAGCGCAAGTAGGTACCATAAAGAATTTTCGACAATCCTGTGTTAATCTACTGAATGACACATCATCTGTTAAAGTTTTGAAAAATATGGTATAAAAATGTAACACAGAGGTAGAGGGGAAGTTAGAACAGAAAACAGTCAATCACCTCCACACAAGAAGGAGAACAAGCAGGGAATTCAGACTGAATGTTAACATTGGAGATTTCAATATGGGGCATATCATACTAGATTTAGGCTCTGAGGTAAATGTGTTACCCAAGAAGACATGGAAGTGTATAAGAGAGCCCACAATAGGCTATTCACCTGTCCAGTTAAAGCTAGAAAACCAACACAGAGTTCTACCAATTGGAAGGCTTAAGGGTGTGACAGTAGATCTCGATGGAGTGCGCACTAAGGCATACTTTGAAGTGATAGAGATAGTAGAGGGTAGAACACCTTATCCAAAATTTCTTGGTTTGGATTGGGAATTTGATAACCAAACTATAATCAACTTGAAGACAAGGAAGATGACATTCGAATCAGGAGAATAAAGAGTCATTGCACCATTAGATCCATCAGAAGGAGAAAGGTTTGTAGAGCCCACTTTCCTAGATCTGGAGGAAATCAACCAGTTATACAGAACCACCGCGTGTGAAGAAGATTGTGTCAACCCAACTATAGATGGAGTACTCAGCTGGAGGAACATCACATCATGTGCTTCTGATTTAGATACAGGGTTGGAAAATTAGCAGCAAAGATTACATGAAGTGTCCACAAGAAGGTGCGCAAGAATAGACTACGCAGTCAAATGGGTGGGTACAGAGATAAGAGAACCTCCCATTTTTCATGGGGTGAGTGACTTAGAATAATTCATAACAAGATAAGAATATTAAGTGTTAGAGAATCATAGGCTCTTAGCTCTAGAAATTGCACTCAAGGAAACACCTACAAGATGGTGGGGTGCGCACAAAGAAACAATTAAGGACTAGTACCAATGTAAGTGATTGTTGCGCATTAGATTTGACACAGAGCAAAGGAGCACTAAGATGCATATATACGATGGACAGGGGACACCAACAGAACATTTGGAGAGATGCAGAACACTATGGAGGATGACACAACCATAGGAATGGCCTCATCACTTCATCCATACACTAGAAGGAATTCCAGAAAACTGGTATGTAGACTAGGAACTGCGCAGAGGCACTGCAGAATGGACATCAATGCAACCAAATTTTATAGTAACTTTCTCATTTGAACACGAGAACCCAAACATGGATTCAAAACTCAAACAGATAAGAGGGGTGATATTTATTGATGAACCAGAGGTGGAACTCATGACAGAGTATCAACAACAGAACAAGCAAACAATCAAAGAACTAATGTCATGATATCATGTGGAAGAAGAAGCACCAAAGGAAGATGACTCACACAAAATTCATATTACAGAAGTTGAAGGTGAAAGAGAGGTGGAAGGTCCATGTTTGGAAGCAGAAGTATTTGATGCACCTATCAAGGTAAAGAAAGTCAACATTGGGACAACTGAGAATCCCAAAATGGCCAGTATCGGAGACTATTGGGATGAACAAACAGTGGAAAGGATAACAGAATTATTGTGTGAGTACAGTGACCTATTCCAAACAACCTTTATAGAGATGAAAGGCATATAAGGAGAGCTAGGAGAGATGAAAATACCGCTCAAACATGATGCTAGATCTGTCAGACAAAGACCGTATAGACTAAATCCAATATATAAGTAGAAAGTGAAAGCAGAAATTAATAGAATGTTAGAAGCTGGAATTATAGAACCAGTAGAAGAATCTGAATGGATAATCCCTATGGTAGTGCAAGAAAAGAAACAAAGGGGGATAAGGATTTGTGTAGACCTGAGGAAACTAAATGATGCTTGCCTACATTACCCTTTTCCCACCCCTTTCACAATTGAGGTATTAGAGAATGTGGGAGGCCAGGAGGCATACTCATTTACAGATGGATTTTCGGGTTACCATTAGATAAAGATATCCCCAGAAGACATGTATAAGACTACTTTTGCCACAAAATGGGGATCCTACCAGTACACAGTCATGCCTTTTGGGCTGAAGAATGCACCAACCATATTTTCAAGGGTAGTAATAGCTTCTTTTAAGGAGTTCATACATAAGTTTTTAGAAGTATATCTGGATGATCGGATTGTATATAGTCTATTAAAATATCATATGGAAGTATTAAGGCTAATGTTGGAAAGATGTAGGCAATGTCAGATATCATTGAATATCAAGAAGTGAATCATTGGGACACCTTTTGGAATATTGTTTGGACACATAGTGTGCAAACAAGGCTTGCTAGTAGATCCTACCAAGATTGCAGTGATTGTCAATTTACCACCACCAAAATCAGTGCGTCAGTTGAGAGCAACATTGGGTAATCCAGATGGATGTCGGTGGCCTCCCACCTATTCCAACTGGTTCATTTTGGCAGTTTTCCAGTTTGGCAGTTTTTTTTCCTAGTTTTCAGGTCCCTGACTTACAGTGCCATTTTCAGGCCCTAAACAACGTTTTTAGGGCTCGCCACAGTCAGATAGGACCTTTGATAAATAGTAGAAAAATGTGTAGTCCTCGGATAGACCTTTCCAACGGACTATCGTATGCAAAATTTATGACACCGGGAAGTTGATGTACTAACTTACCCAAACAGGGCCCACATGACTTTTGGCGCTTCATCTCCTAGGGTTAGGTTTTTGTATGTCTAGGGTTTTTGACATTCCTATTTATTGTAAAAAGGCCTTCAAAGCCTCATTGTAATCATCTTCTTGCGAATGAGTGTAGTCATCACATCTCTTCTCAGATATCAACCGCCACGATTCCAACAAGCTTGTTTTCCGTTGCATTTTACAGTTTCAGCTTATTTCCTTATTGAATGGAAAACCAGTTTAATTGTATCTATGTTATTCTGTTTTAAGCATCTTTTAATAATCTGTATTCATTTCATTCTACTCATAAAATTTGGATCATTGGGACATACATGCTACTACATAAAGTTTATAAAAGGGTATGCGTAGATCGCTATGCCAATGGAGAAACTATTAAAGAAGGATATTAAATTTCAGTGGAATAAGGATTGTCAACAAGTTTTGGAAACCCTAAAAGAAAAGATGGTAACAACACCTATTCTAGTATTCCCAAATTGGGAAAAGACAGTCCATGTGCATGTAGATGCATTGACTATAGCACTTGGAGCAATTCTAGCGTAGCCATGAGCAGGAGATTTGGACCATCCTATAGCATTTGCTAGCAAAAAAATGTCAGAATCAAAGCAAAACTACAATACTACATAAAGAGAAGGCCTAGATATGGTCTATGCACTTCAGAAGTTCATACATTACTTAATGGGAAAACACTTTAAGATGTTCACAGATCATTCATCCCTCAAATGCCTAGTCAACAAGCCAGTGTTGGGGGGGAGGATATGTAGATGGCTATTGTTATTTCAAGAATGTGACTTGGAAGTGATAGTCAAACCAAGGAAGCTAAATGTAGGACCTGATCACTTGTCAAGGGTAACCAATGGAGAAGAACCTACCAACTTGGAAGACAACTTCCCCGATGCGCAGTTATTTTCAATCCAAGTAGCTGACGAATATTTTGTTGACATCATTAAATACTTGAGTATAGGAACTGTGCCACAAGTTTTTAACACCGTGCAGAAGAAATATCTAGTAGCCAGGGCTGCAGAATATCAATTAATTGCAGGACATTTATACAAGATTGGCACAAACAACATTTTGAGAAGATGTGTACTAGAACATGAAAGGCCTAGAATTTTGGCAGAAGCTCATGAGGGAATAGTCAGAGAACACTATGTAGGAAAATCTACCACACATAAGGTATTGCATGCAGGACTATGGTGGCCAACAATTCAAAGAGATGCTAAGCACTATTGTCAGTGATGTGATGTCTGTCAGAAGGTTGGTAAACCTAATAGAAGGGATGAGATGGCCTTACGACCATAAATAACTTTGCAGGTATTTGACAAATGGGAAATAAACTTTGTGGGGCCAGTCCATCCACCGACAAAAAGGTCAAGAGCGAGATATATCATTACTGCGACAAATTACTTAACAAGATGGGTAGAAGCAACACCAGTCAAAGACTGTGGCACAGAGACAACAACACACTTCTTGTTTGAGCAAGTGATCAATAGATTTGGTTGTCCAAGGATTTTGATGAGTGACCAAGGTACTCACTTTATCAACAGTACTATCAAGGCTATGACTGAGGAGTTTGAAGTCTATCATCATAAGAGTACACCATAATAAGCCCAAGCAAATGGAACAATAGAAGCCTTCAATAAGATCTTGGAGAATGCTCTGACAAAGATCTGCAATGTCAACAAGCATGATTGGGATTTGAAGATACCAGCAATATTATGGGCATACAAGACTACATGTAAGAAGCTGACAGGACAAACACCATTCAAGTTAGTGTATGGGCAAGAAGCAGTGGTACGACTGGAATTCCTGGTACCCAGTCTGCGCATAGCAGAAATCACCAACATGAAAGAAAGAGGCACAGTGAAGGAGAGGTTGAATCAACTAATGGAGATGGAAGAAGATAGGATTCTGGTAGGATTTCACCAAGAGGTACAAAAAGAACGAGACAAATCTTGGCATGATAGACATATCAAGAGGAAGAGTTTCAAGGAGGGAGATCTAGTCTTGCTTTATGATAGTAAATTTCTTCAGCATCCAGGGCATTTCAGAATGCATTGGCCTGGACCATATGAAGTGAAGACTGTCATAGATGGGGGAACTGTACAACTGAAAGATTTGGGAGCCACAGAACTAAGAGGAATGATCAATGGAAATTGATTGAAACTATATAGGGACAGTCGACCTCCTAGCACTTAAAACTTATAGAGCAGTAAGAAAACATGTACATAGTGTATTCTAGTAGAAGTTAAGATAGAGAAAATGGTAAAAACAAACAAAAAGGAGAAAAAGAAGGAAAAAGAAACACAAAATTAGAAAAGAGAAAAAATAAAAAAACAATGGGGAAACGTTGCACGCAGTAACTACCGCGACAAACATCAGAAGACCGTGCGCAGTAAAAAGTGAACTTGGTGCAAATTCACGCAAAAAGGTAAAATTAAACATAACCCAGTCTATAAAAGGTAGAAAAGCGTAGATTTATTTAGTACTTAGCAAATTTCGACCTCAAAGTGAGAAAGAGAACTCGTGTCCTAGTTTCAAATTGATGAAGTAGCAGGCCGAGATTACAATAGTTGCACATGATGACTCCGCTAAAATTTGGGTCGTCGAGACAGTTTGTCCGAGTCACTCGATAGGGACAAAGGCGTAAGGAACGACTGTAGTAGCTAGAGAATATAGTTGAGCTCGAGGATGTGACCACCTTTGACCCATAATCGATTAGCCCAACAAAGGTCGAGGAAGAGCTCCCTACAACGCAGCAAGGAGAGATAGGGCAGAGCTCAGGGGTCAAAAACGGGGGTTCAAACCCTAATCCCAAAGCGCTTACAAGACCAAATGACACAATGGGACCGTGATAGTCCCAGGCACAAGACAAAGTACTATTCAAGGACATAACCGATAGGCCAGAGTCATCTAGGGAAGAAGAGGGCACAAAAGCAGCAGAGGTAGGCACGTCTACTGCGGGGCAGAAAAGAAAGATCTCGAAAAGTACGGAAATCACCCTTCCATTCCTTCCAGACATAGTCCCCACTATCGATGACATGTTGTGGAAGGTACCAAACTTGAGGTACGCGGACCATGACATGCACGACATGGCCAAATTTCCAGAATTGGCCGATTAAAACTATTTGATTAACACAGAGGAGATTGGACCCCTAGGACAGCTAGTGCTAGAGCCCATGCAGTGGATTACAGGGCTATATAATTCAGGTATAATGAACCTCTTGGACATACAGCATTTTAGGCATGATAAGAGTGTCGATTTGTGCTTCAAATAGTGGGTTCCCCAGGTCCATGGAGGCATTCTTTGGATGGACAGACCAGTGCAAATAGACGTGGCGTTAATTTCCAAAATAACAAGATTACCTACAGTTGACACACCGCCAGAAGACTTCTTGGAAAACAAAGTGCTTGAGAAAGAACTAGCGGAAAAAGTGAAGGCATAGTTCGGCACGACCAAGGGGAATAGAGGCATCATCATCAAAGAAATCAATGACGATGCCATAAGATTCACCAATAAGCTAATGGCATGCAAGCTGCTAAGAAAATGTCGTAGAGAGGAAGCGCTAGCAGGAATGATCGCAATAGCAGTGCAGTGCGTGAAGGGGATGAAGTTCAACTGGGTGTCGTACCTGTTGAACCAATTCCTACTTGACTATCGTGATGTGCAGGACAATGGAACCAGATTCCATTACTCCTGGCTGATAATATCAATAGCTCTGGCAGGGTGGTAGGAGCCCAAGTTCTTTGCATTCTTAAATAGAGTGGGCAAATGCTACGCAGCCAGGTATGAGTCTCTCTGGCAGGCAAAGGGTAACAAGATGCAACAGGAAAACAACATTGTATTTGCCATGCTTCTAGAAGAAATCTAGCAACGCATAACAAATGTACGATGCATGCCTATGGAGTTCGCGCAGGAAACAGAGGGGATAACTAAGTTCAATACATCCCGACATCACCTATGGATCCAAGCCATGAGGGATCCCAAAAAGGCATGGTTGAAGATGCAATATTGCGTCACTAGGGAAAAGATGGAGTGGATTATCAAGGACTGGCCCTCTCAGTGGCAAACACCTGCAACAAAACCAACAACAAGGACAGGCACGGTGTAGTCCTCCAAGCCTAAGGAAAAGGTTGATGCAGGCTCATCAGCGAGGACAGGTAGCCCGACGGATAAAACTCGAACAACTATAGCGCGAACCCTACCAAGCGGGAGCAACGCAGTACCAAAAAGGTCAAGGAGAACACCCATAGCAGCAAGAACAGAAAGTCGGGCGCATACGGGGCCAAAGGAGACCATACAAGCTCAAGCGGAAGGAGGCCAAGAAACAACGACAAAGGCACCACCCTCACAAAAAGCAAGGAAGTCTGTGCAAGGAAAATATGTGTGCAAGAAGAGGAAGTACAAAACAGAGGACCCTGACATCACCCTCACATGGGATGATGCAGAGCTCATTGCGGATAAGGTCCAAGACAGGAGCAAGGAAGTGGTCAAAACAATAGAGGCACAGAGGGAGCAGATTATGGCTAAGCTATTAAAGGTTCACGCAAACATCCAACATCTACAGAACCGGGTCGAGTCATAGACCATTGCACGACCACAGGAGGAGACACAAAGGCCATCTTCGTAGAGAGAAGGTAAGGAGACCATGCAATTCGTCATCCAGGGTAGGGAGACATTCACGGTAACACGTCGAGTGATCAACTTCAACCAAGAGACAACGCAAAAATCCCTAGAAGAGGTGGAACAAGTAGAGTTGGCGATGGTGCAGATCCCCACAAAGACATTATATGGGCTACAAGCTAGCGTCATGCAGGAAGTACACTAGGGCTTGCACAGATGCCACAAATATAGAGGTGGGAAGAGGGGTCGCAGAGATGCTCCAGATCACATGCGACTAGTTGACTGTCGAAAAGGAAGAGGAGAAAGAACGCGCAGACAGGCTAGAGCAGGGATTGACAGCGACATACAACCAAATCCCCAATAGCGCATAGGCAGCAGAGAGAAGCACGGAGGATAAGATTAACCTCATCGCGCAGACAATTGACAAGTATAGGAAAGAGATCAAGGAGCTAAAAGAGAATCTCAGTCCCATGACCCCGCCTGAGGTCCGAGAGCAGAGGAAAGCAGAAGCTACAATCCAACTAGAAGAGATGGAGAAACAAGTTAACACATCAGTAGGATTTTTTGACAAAGCAGCGCAACTTTGGAAATCCCTAGAGGAGGATGAGCAGGCCCAGCAGTGGGACCAAGAGGAAAAAAGAATAAGCGCAGCAATCCAGGACCTCAAGCAGATGAAAAAGACAATGAGCATAAGAAATGCAAGATATGAAGAAGTTGCAGGCAGAATTAAAAGAAGCACAGATGCAGAAGTAGGAAATACAGGCGTAGATGGAACCTCTTCAAGAGCAAGCAGCGGAGATGATCACACAATTGGAGGAAGAGAAGAAGAACATGGCGCGAACACAGGTAGAGTAAACAACCATGATCCAGGAGGAGATCACATCGCAAGCATTAGAAGCACTCACAGATAAGGTCGCATAGGTCTAGGCAAGAGGAAAGGAACTTGCAGACAAGTTACACAGCCTAGCAGAGGTTGTCGAGGGAGCGCGCACTACCTAAG
Organism: Picea abies; assembly: GCA_900067695.1. Lineage (NCBI taxonomy): Eukaryota > Viridiplantae > Streptophyta > Pinopsida > Pinales > Pinaceae > Picea > Picea abies. The sequence continues at coordinate 9,210 of CBVK0100793261.1, read as the reverse complement.
TGGCTCGGGATGAGCCACATGTCAGTGTTGGGGGCATGTTGGGTGCATGCCAATTTTGAGGAAGAATCCAATTTTGGAAAGTAAAGCTTAAGTTAGAAAAATACAGCTGGAAGGAAAAGCAGCACGTGCAAGGGAAAGCCGCATGAAAAGGAGGAAATCATGCAAAGCGTGCATGAAGGAAAACCTAACCACATTAGGGTTAGGGTTTTTGTAAGAGATTGTAATGGATGATAAGCCAAAAATAAGTATAAAGAAGTACCTAGGAGGTCAAGATCGGGGTTCCAAAATGTGAGAGAATATTGTTTTTCTTGGCTAGGAGAATGATTGTAAGATCAGATACCAATTTTGTAAGTTGTTGATCTGTAGGAGAGTAAAGTAGCTAGACCTTGGGGGTTAGATCGCAAGCTGAAGAGCCTGGTGCGATCTAGTCAACCTCAAAAAGGTCGTGGAGTGATCCAAAATGGATCCAAAAAGGCTCAAAAATCAAATTTTTTGAATGCTCAAGATAATGACATGATCGCGCAGTGCTCATCGCAAGCTTTCCGACGGTGCAAACGGATTGTAAATCCGACATCGTATGCGAAAGTTATCGCATTAGGAAGTTTTGCATAAACAGGTAAAAAAGTCAAAGTGATCAAAGGATGACGTGGAAGTATTAAAGTACATGTAGCAATGGATGGTGACTGGACAGGTTATTGTGTTAATATGATGTGGCATTGTTATATTTATTAACAATTTAATATTTTGTGGCATAAAAAAGTGCTAACTCAAAGTTTCATGGCACATTATATTAAATGGTTTTTAAACCATATGAGTGGCACCGAGTTTAATGCCACGTTAATATATAGGGGGCTAACCATATATTATATGGTTATAAAATCGCGCCCTATGCATATATGTTACCAGATAACAAGGCGCTAGACTGGAGGTTATCAAATGAAATGCACTCGTTACAAAGTTTTTGCCACCATATATCAAATATGGTTATTAGAACCATATTATATGGTTTGTTAAACCATATTAAAAAGCTCGTATCCCTTTTTTTCCAAATGAAAATTCGCTCGAATTTTTGTATTAATAAAAATTCATTTACATCTGCAGGAAGCTTCCCAAAGGCTATCTCCGCTGAAAAAATAGATTTACAATCCAACAAAAAAGTCAAACTAAGAGTTCTTTCATATATCCGGGGACTCCAAGTCTCCCTCTAGTTCAGCCCAGATATTAAACTAATAGTATTCCATATCAATACCAAGGATTATATATCACACTCCACAATCAAGGGATGAGTAATAAGAAAAAGACAAAAAAGACATTCAGAATAGAATAATCTGAGACATAGGACCAGTCCTCCCATCAATCATTGAGAAAAAAGTTAGTATTCCTTTTTGTTCCAGCAATCCTTGCTTGGAAAGGGAATCTGCCTCTTTATTGTGTTCCCGAAAAATGTGTGTGAACTTTATTTCTTGGAAATTTCTGGTGATCGATCTTGTCCTGCGCATCCAGCCTTCAATTTCAGTAGCATGTAGATTAGTTTTTTGGTTCAGCCAATCTATTATGACTTTAGAATCACCCAAAAGATTTAGTATATTGATATCCCATAGTTTTGCAAGCATAAGTGTCACCCATGCACCAAATAATTCCGCTTTGGTATTTTTACCCCTCCCGCAGTTGATAAACCATCTGATTACTTCCTGATCAGGCTATTTTATCACTCCCTCCGCACCACAAATTGTGCCTCCTCTGATTGATGCCCCATCAAAGAAAGCGACAGTGAAATCCTCCGAATATATGAGAGGTCTCTTGTACTTGGCAAATAATTTATGTTGATGTGAACGAGGGTTGTACGCCCCAATGATCCTGCAACTTACAGCCCCAATGGATGGTTGCTTTTCTTTGAATAATGCCTGGTTCCTTTCAAGCCAGATAAACTAGCATACCAAAACTGCCAGATTTGTGGGCACAGTTTTATCTAGAACCCAAGAAGTAAAAACCAAATTGAAGTTTTCCCCCTCCCACCGGCTTTGAACACTGAGATAGGTAGTCGCTCTGGCCCAAACAGTCTTGGTGAAAGGACACTTAACAAATAAATGATCGTAGTCTTCATTGTTATTCTTGCAGAGAATTGAAATGCCCGATCCCGGACAGCCTTTCCTCTTTAACATCTCCCAGGTCAGAATTTTATTTTCTAAAACCATCTAGATAAAGAGTTTCATCTTTAACTGGACATTCCACTTCCAAAAAGATAACTTCCATCCTGTTTGCGCCGAGAGATTAAGTGTTGAAAGAATTGCTTTATAAATGTTTTTAACTGAAACGATGTCGGATGCATCTCCTCTTGTCCATAAAAAATTGTCTTCCTTACCTTGTAGAGAAACCCCAGTAGCATATAATTGAAAGCAAAAAGTGTCCCATTTTGCCTTTTGAGAATTCGTCATCCCCAAAATTGTGCCATCAAGCCATGATTCCATCAATGTAATAGGATTGGAGACGGTCGTTGCATTTGCTAATACTATTACATTTTTTTTTATGCAGGCACACAATCGTTTCTTCAGAGAGGAGTGCAGTTTCCCCCATACCTATGATTTTGTCTTTGTTGATTTGGATATGCTGACCAGTGCCAGGCACCCAGCTCAACCACTGTTTAATGATGTGTACCGATCGAACTAAGCTAGTCCATATTCTAGACGCGCCTTTGGTATTATGTTCCACCAATCTAAACTAGTTTATCAAAGATATATTTGGGAAATATTTTTCCTTTAGAATGCTCTGCCAGATGCCCTCCTGAGTGATCACTCTCCAAAGAGTGCTAACTGTCATTGCCTTGTTGAAGAAGAGAAGGTTTCTTAAACCCCAACCATCGTTTTTCTTTGGTCGGGAGAGACCATCCCATCTGCACAGGTGGAAGTGTTGAGTGTCTTTTTGTCCATTCCAAAGGAAATGGAATATCAATTTTCTGATCTTTGCTAGCATTGATCACGAAATAGATTCCGGTGGCATCCAATAGACTGATTGTCCCTCCAAAACAGATTTAATAAGAATGTATATCCCACCCAATGAAAGCCAACAATTACACCAGTTATTTATCCTTTTGGTTATTCTGGCCGCCAACCAATCCCAATCTTTTGCTTTGTGTGCTCCAGTCTTGAGATAGTAGCCCAAATATTTGAAGCTCGAAGATAACTCACTGAAGGTATAAGGAAGACTATTATGGAAGGATACCAGTTTTGTTGTCGAAAGTACTACATGGTGTACTGTAGTTTTTGTTTTGTTTACCAGTAATCCAGAAGCTTTACAAAAGAGACCGATCAATTTGTCAATTTCCCACCATTCTTGAAAATTGGCTTTAGTCATAATGATAATATCATCAATGAATAGCAGATGTACAAATTTTTGTAGGTGAGAAACCTTGATACCTATAACATTACCTTCCCTGATGGCTTTCTTTAGAAGTAAGCTGAGTCCCTCCATGATAAGAATAAAGAGTAGTGGCAATAGCGAGCAACCTTGGCGCAATCCCCTGCCACTTCTAAAAAAATATGTAGCCTCGTCATTTATCAATACTGAGTATGTTGGTGAAGTTACACAAGCCATAATCCAATTGGCCATATGTATCCCAAACCCCGCATTTATCAATATCAGTCTTAGGAATTGCCAATCAATGCAGTCAAAAGCCTTCTTTAAATCCAGTTTTAAGACCATAGATTTCTATTTTTTCTTTTTTATAATGTGTATGCTTTCATGGGCTGAACCAACTCCATCTTGAATCCTCCTTCCTTGAACAAACCCCAGTTTTTCTAGTGAGAGGAATTTAGAAAGAATAGGCTTGATTTGATTTGTTATGATCTTTGATATAATTTAATAGCACAAATTGCAGAGAGAAATCAGTCGATAATCATCAAAGGTAAGTGGTTTGTTGGCCTTCAGAATCAGTGTAATGAAAGTAGAATTTACACTGTTCTCCACTACCCCATATCTCCTCACTTCCTCCACCATGTCGAGGAGGTCCTCGCCAACAATATCGAAGAAGAAAATGAAGAATTATGAGGACCAGCCATCTAGTCCGGGGCTCTTCTCCTTTTTGAAATGGAAAAGTACCTGTTTAAATTCTTCTAAAGTCACAGGTTTAAATAATGAAATTAACTCTTCCTCACAAACCATATGACGATATAAATCCACCAGCTAGAGTTGTTCAGTTATATTTATTTCAACACCAACTTTATAGAAAGTTTTAAAATGTTGGGAAGCCATCGCTTTGATGGTTTCCTTTTCTTTATAAATCTGTCCACTATCATCAGAAATTTCCCATATATGTTTTCTGAATCTGTTGTTACTAGCCACTCTGTGAAATTTTTTTGTATTGCTATCCCCACTAGAGAGCCAAATGGCTCTGCTACGGAGCCGCAATAGTTCTTCCTGTCCTCTAAGTAACTCGTTCCTTTCTAACTCTCGAAGTTTGATCATTCCACCTTCTTCAATATTTGTTGGATCGTCCACCAGGCGCAAAATCGAATCCCTGATCTCAGTTTCCAATGTCTCTAATTTCTCCAATTTCCTTTGTTTGCTTTCTTTATACCATCGTTTGGCAAGTGACTTCATAACAGTTAATTTCCAGACCAGACGTTTTTTATTGCTCCTTTCAGAACAAAATGTTGGCTCCTTCCATAACTTCATGACTAAGTCTGTGAAATCTTATTTCTTTAACCAATGAGAGTTTAGCTTAAATGGGTACGCCCTGTGTAAAGGTAAAAAGTCTAATTGGAGAAATATGGGGGCGTGGTCTAAAATATAGGGGAAATCTACCCAAGATATGTATAATCCAACCTCAATTAATAAGTCTTCGACAACATAGCATCTGTCTAGTCTCCTTGCAACTGCATCAATTCTAGATCTACCATTCCTCCAAGTAGGAACCAATTTTGCAAGTTTTATATCAATTATAAAGTTTGACTGGAAGATGTCTTGTAAAACTCTTTTCCCCCCCCCCATACTTCATCAGGAGATAAAACAAAATTTAAATCCTCTGCAATGATAAGGTTCTTTGTAGTCAATATGCCTTCGTCCGTTACTGACTGCCAGAAGGATCTCTTATTTGTGCAAGGGCCATAAATATTCAATAGAGCAATATCTTGATTATCACAGTAGAACTTACCTATTAAAAGTATATCAACATTGGTAAAAAAGGGAGTTAAGTCATAGTAAACAGGATCCCAGGTGACCAACAGACTCCCTGAAGTACCCAATGCATTTACCGCACTTGAATACCAATTCGGTCGAAGAGCAAGGAGGAAATATCTAGCTTTTTGTGCTAGAGCTAAAGTCTCTTGCAGAAAAATAATCCTTGGTTGATACTTATCCAAAAGTCTCCTAAGTGAGGCCACTTTGAGAGGGCCTCCAATCCCTCGAATGTTCAATGAGATCAGCAGCATCATTTAGTCCTCGCCAAGGCTTTATATGCTCTAAGAGGCCCACAGTCTATGGAAGGAGTAATAGGTAAGTCAATCTGAGAAGCTAAGGCCGCCAGCTTTTTTCGGGAACTTCTGGTCTTTATAGGTGACTGTTCAATGCTTAATCCCCGGGACCAAGCAAAATCTTTGCCAATACCAAGTGAAGGACCCCTAGACATCGATGCCTCCAAGCCCTCAACATGAATTATGACGGCTTTCCTAGAAAATATAGGTAGTTTAATGGCAGAGGTAGGATCCTGAGAGTGAGGCATTAGTGAGTTTAGGACAACTCTAAGAGAAGGCTCATCTACCTCCTCTTATCTATAGCCAGCCTGTAAAGGAGATTCTAAAGGGCTCGGTGATGAAGGATCAAAAAGGGGAAAGGCCAAGTGTGAGCTACTAGAAAATGAAGGTCGCAGCTCGAGAGTAGAGGAAAGGGGAAAAGTAGTAAGGTTGGGGAGGCCAGGACCCATCCCCAAAGAAGTAATAACCTCAGACGGAGTGGAAATGGAGGTCTCTAGTGGGGCCTTCAAAGAAGGGAAATGAGGAGTATCAAGGTGTTCAAGGTGGCGAGGAGAGTTTTTCAAAGCACAGTCAAGGGCCCTTTGTGTGGCTGGCAAGGGTTGTTGCTTGTTACCCAACCCTCCAGGGAGTGGACCAGATGTTGTTGTAGCAGAAAGAAGTAACCATTGAGAATTTTCCAGCGCATTTCTTTCCCAGAGTGACAGTGAAAAGAAGAGAGTTGGGCAGTGTTTTTGAAGCTTACCCGTAAGCATCGAAGAATCCAACTGTGAGTCTGAAGCAAGTTCCAAGGGGAAACCTAAACCAAAAGAGTCCACTTCAATATCATGTTCTAGGGATTCTCTTTGTAGTAGAGTGTCCTTCAAAGTTTCTTCGAGATCCAATCCTGTGCAATCATGGCGAAGGTGTCTCGTCGCTCTATAGTGGATGCAGCGAAATGGGATCCCAAGATAATCAAGTTTTTGGATAATATGTCTCCCTCTCCATTCAATGTCCAACACTTCAGGTAACCCACCATAAATATCCATTTCCATCAATACCCTGCCCATTTTTCTGGAAGATTTTTCCAGGGAAGATGGGTCCACTGCAATGAATTTCCCCAAAGCTTCCCCAATCACTCTTGATGCACCAATATTCCACAAATGGATGGGGAGCCCTGGAAGAAATAACCAAAGATGACAGAATTGGAATTTTTCTGTCACTGGGTCAAAAGCCACTCTCCACCTCTTCAGAAGTAAACTATTGCCTCCATTGATCCATGATTTTTCCAGTAGACGACCCACATCTTTTGGGTTCTTACAAATGAATCCCCACCGCCCTTTTGTAAGAGGGACAATGTCCGGAGCATAACCCAACAGTGGAAGCCAATGCTCATTAACCCAGACCTTTATGTCAAGTTTACTCAGATGGGCGTATGCATACGTTCCAACCAACCCACAAAGTGCAAACCTGCAAGCTTCCTCTAAACCAATGTTTGCACCCAAAACCATCTTCCTAATCTTTTTATTTGGTTTCCAGGATTTTCTTCTGATGCCCGAAGAAAGTGGTTTACTAATAGACCTCGCTCATTGTGGTTGGTTAGTATTACTCTCTTTTGGTCTCCAGACTTGTGAAGGAGTAGTGGAGAGGAGATTCTGATGGAAGACAGGGTCTGTAGAAGGTGAAACAGAGTGTAAGGTATCCCCTGACCTCTGACTATGAGGAATGGAAGCTTCTTTTGTCAGTAATTTAGAAGAAAAGTCTAACTGCGTCAACCGATGAGCAGTTGTAGGAGCTTATGGGTCCCGAGATCCACCTAGTGCATCGATAGTAGAGAATAGTCTCGCCTGTTTCCAGCCCAACTCATCATCTTCTACCATTAAGGCCTCAATATATTTCTCTATAGTAGGAAAAGTCATACCTCCACTGTATTGGGTAGTGCACAGAACTGTATCTCCACTGAGTTGGGTAGGACATTGGGCCAGTATCAAAACAAAGAAAAATTGCATAGTCTAGTCACTGGAAACTAGCGAGAGCACACCAAAAATAGTTAAAAAAAATGTAAATAGACAACGAATACCGAGGGAAAAGCAGAGCATCCTCCACTCAGATGGGTTGTGCAACGGAGGACATGACTTATAGAGGACCGAGCAATATCTGATAAATAAATGGAATAGTGTAATATCTAGAGACTAGAGGCTAGCGACAAAAGAAAAAAATAGAGAAAACCGGCTTGTAGAAGACTGAGCACAGTGGACGGAGTCAGTAGGCAGCTAGAAAAAGGAGGAGAGAGCAAACAAGCTTTGGAGAGGACTAGTAAAGTTCGAAGCTAATATTGAAGAGTGAGACGATGACCGAAGCTCATACCAGTGTAACTGAGCATCAAAAACGACAAACACTCCTCAAGAAATTTATGCTTACTTGCAGAAGCCTTAATTGTTCTGAAACCTTCTTCCAACCCATTTTTTCCTAAAATCTTGTATCCCTTACTTTATGGTATTGAAGGTGTTTTTTTGAAAAGTTATGCCACGTTGTGGTATTATGGTTATTAAACCATATGTTACATGGTTTGGATATGCCATATTAAAATCAATTTATGCATATTTTATGCCACAAATATTGTTATGTAGATGAAACCATATAAAGACACGATCTACAAGATATGTGTCACTATATACATTATATGGTTTGGATATACCATATAAAAAGGTACAAAACTCATATTTTATGCCACAAAATCGTGGGTTGTTGGGATTTGACCCCACAACCATATTCTATTTAACAAAAAGGAATTATCACTCAGGCTACAGGTCAAATTATTTCAAATTATGCAGAACAGTTCACTTTATGCCAGAAAAACCAACGAGCCAAACAAACTTTGGAGGCCATTGTCGGGAGCTACACTCAGTCTTTTTCAGTGTCTTCAATTGCATTGGATTTCTGAGGTCGAGAAGAACATAGTGGGACCAGTGTGAAATCTATTTGATGCAATTTTTATGTACATTTTGAGAATTTGAAGAAATTAATAAGAAAGCCTCCCCCACTGAGACAAAGGCCCAAAGACGTAGGCAACCTTGCTGAACTTCATTATCAAGCTTGGTGTTATGGTTTGTTGCTCCTTATGTTTCTTTTCTTATCTGCATTTCTTATTATGACTGCTATGATATCTCATTATTTTATGCTTCTTTCATCAATTCCCAATTGGTTAACGAACTCATGTTTTAAAACCCAACCATAGTCTTTAAAAGATCATATCGGATCAAGTGGTATCAGAGCAAGTTGACGGTTGGTTTTTGAGTTTGCATGATTACCAGAGAAAGGCTGAATCGTGTTGAAGGTGAGCATGTTGAGGAGAATCCTGAGATTGGATCGAGAAAGAGAACTTCTCAAAGTGAGAAGATGGCATCGGAAGAGGGACTTTCTCATACCGAGATAGAGTTTCAAAAGACCTTCTTCGCCATGTCGGAGATGGTAAAGATTTTATATGATGATTACTTGGAGTGGAAGAGATCGATTCTAGGTGAATTTTCAAAGGCCAAAAGTGAAGAAGGAGAGGATCCTCTTAAACCTCCTCCTTCACCTCCTTCTTCTCCATCAACTTCTTCTTCTTCAAGTACAAGTTACAAATCCACCGCAAGAAAGCATTCCCATAAACATAAACATGATATGTCTTTACTTAAGCTTGATGGGAAGTTTGAATTACCCATGTATGATGGTGAAGTCAATGCAGAGAGGCTTGATAACTGGGTCAGACAGATGGAAGTTT
>CBVK0100793260.1:0-19512 GCA_900067695.1 Picea abies | reverse complement strand
TTAAACACTCAGATGCATCAGAAACCTTACTCACTTAAATGGATAAGCAACAATCATAAATTGCACATAACAAAGCAATGCACTTTAAAGTTTGCAAAATCATAAATTGCACATAACAAAGCAATGCACTTTAAAGTTTGCAATTTCATCAAAGTTTGTGGATGAGGTAACATGTGATGTGGTGCCACTCAATGAATGTGGAATGGTCTTAGGCAATCCTTATTTGTATGATCGCAAAGCAATCTTCTACAGGGAACACAATCAATATCACTTAACCAAAGAAGGTAATGAATCTGTTGTACATGCTCATCACTTAAAAGAAAATCAATCTCTTCAAACAATGGAACAATTAAGGAAGACAACTTATGCAAGTAACACACCTATAATTGTGTCAAATCAAGCAATTGATCTTAAGCATGAACATGAGATGATTGTAGAATGGAAGTTCAATCATACTTTGCTTCAAGATAAGCTAATGTCGTGAAAGTACTACAAACATATTAGCTCATTTGCAGTCATATTTATGGGGTTATCATTGCTAATGTTAGCAACATGGATGGTAGTGGCTTCAATAAGATGTGAAAGAGTACAAGTGGCTAACAATATGCTATCAGTTGTCATGGTTGTTTTGCAATTGATATTGATGAAACAGGTGCACAGGACAGAGTTTAAAGATAGAGAACAAGTGGGGTGGCCTATCCCATAATTGATGACTGGTTAGTACCCTTTTGGAGGACCAAAAGGTCTTAGTGGGGAGGAATGATCCAAAATGGATCTAGAAAGGCTCAAAAATCAAATTTTTTTGAATGTTCAATAAAATGACATGGTCGCGTAGTGCTCGTCGCAAGCTTTCCGACGGTGCAAACTAATTGTAAATCCAACATCGTATGCCAAAATTATCGTATTAAATTTTTTTACATAAACAAATAAAAAAGTCAAACTAGTCAAAAGATGGCATAACAGTATTAAAGTACATGTGGCAATGGATGATCACGGACAGGTGATTGTGTTAATATGATATGGCATTGTTATATTTATTAACAATTTAAAATTTAATATTTTGTGGCATAAAAAAGTGCTAACTCAAAGTTTCATGGCACATTATATTAAATGGTTTTTAAACCATATGAGTGGCACCAAGTCAAAGTTTTAATGCCACGTTAATATATAGGGGCTAACCATATATTATATGGTTAATAAAATCGCGCCCTATGCATATATGTGGCATATATGTTACCACATAAAAGGGCGCTAGGAGGTTATTAAATGAAATTCACCCATTACAAAGTTTTTGCCACCATATATCAAATATGGTTATTACAACCATATTATATGGTTTGTTAAACCATATTAAAAAGCTTGTATCCCTTTTTTTTTTCCAATAAATTTTTTTTCTCAAATTTATGTAGGGTATAAATTCGTTTACAAAATCAACAACAAGCTGGGTGAGCAAAATCAGCGTTGGCCAAAGAAAGGACCATTACATACAATTACCATAGAGTTTCAAGGAGGAGAAAAAGTTGACCACTCTAGCTAGAGGACTCTTTGAAGAAGAGATCAAGTAAACCTTACTATGCTGTCAACAAAAACTTGAGGAGATCATTATAATTTGAAAATGTTATAAAAGTTGATAGGGCTCTCTTTTCCTTTATCACAGTGATAAACCGAGAGGCTCCCTTACTTTATGCTCGTATCCATTACTTTATGGTATTGAAGGTGTTTTTTTTTTTAAGTTGTGCCACGTTGTGGTATTATGGTTATAAAACCATATGTAATATGGTTTGGATATGCCATATTAAAATCACTTTATTTTATGCCACAGATATTGTTATGTGGATGAAAACCATATAAAGACACGATCTAGGATATTTGTCACTATATATATATATATATCCTTATAAAAAGGTACAAAACTCATATTTTATGCCACGAAATTGTGGGTTGTTGGGATTTGATCCCACAATCACATTCTATTTAACCAAAAGGAATTATCACTCAGGATATAGGTCGAATTATGTCAAATTATGTAGAACAGTTCATTTTATGTCAAAAAAAACCAGTGAGTCAAGCAAACTTTGGAGGCCATTTTCGGGAACTACACTCAATCTTTTTCAGTGTCGTCAGTTGCATTGGATTTCTAAGGTCGAGCAGAACACAGTGAGACCGGTATAAAATCCATTTGATGCAATTTTTATGTACATTTTGAGCATTTGAAGAAATTAATAAGAAATCCTCCCTCACTGAGACAAAGGCCCGGAGATGTAGGAAACCTTGCCGAACTTCGTTATTAAGCTTGGTGTTATGGTTTGTTGCTCTTTATGTTTGCTTTCTAATCTACATTTATTATTATGACTGTTATGATATCTCATTAGTTTATGCTTCTTTCATCACTTCTTAATTGGTTAACGAACTCGTGTTTTAAAACTCAACCATGGTCTTTAAAAGATCATATCGGATCATGGAGTCTGTTTTGTGATTGCATGAATGGAGTTGTAGTGTGCGCGACGCCATATATGAGAAAACCATAATAAAAGAGCCTAAGAGCCAGATCTTTGTGGAGGTCGATCATATCAAGGCTTAAGAAGATGAATTGCAATCCCAGACCCCCACTCTTTCCTAGANNCAAGGCTTAAGAAGATGAATTGCAATCCCAGACCCCCACTCTTTCCTAGACTACAAGCATATGAGCATTGTAGTCACCCATAGAACTATCTCGGGTGAGACTACATAGTACACTCTGTGTGGTGTGTTATCTTCTGGTTTACCAGGAGGGCCGATTGTAATGACCCCAACCACCCAGGTCGGGCCACGCTACATGAGAGAATGCTCTTGTTCTCTCAGCGGAACACACCGTAACCTACTCAGCATCCAACTGAGCTATGCCACAAAAAATATTTTGCCAACTGCATGCAAATAAAATATATACACACAGAAATTTTTCGAAAGCTTTACATATAAAACGTAAATAGACAAATACATTCTGTAATTGCATGGATTCATACTGAAATAACAGTAAACATATACATGCAACATATATAAGCAATACCCATAAAAATAAACACATAAATAATAATACAACATGTAAATTTCTCACACAATTGACACTTATCTTTGTAAGAATATCATCAACTATGTGCAGACCTTCCATGAACCTCCCAGCCTTAGACCACATTGTTCATCACTCTCAACAATGAGTCACCCCCGAGCTGGGACTAAACTCCACCCAGGTAAAGGGATTCCTAACCAGGATATAGGCTCATAGACAACAGGAAAGACTCTGTCACAGGTGCCAACTCAAACTAACAGCCTACAGTCCCTCATTCCCCACATGCATGTACCACCCAAGAAGTGTGCCCCTTCTCTGCTCAACAGTCCTTCGGCTGCCCCACTTCCTTTCCAGGCTTCAACAACAAGCCGGACAGGAAGTCTCAGAGCATTGTAGCTGCAGTTTAGCACCTTCAGGAAATCAATTCACGACAATTTTCTCACCCAGAGAATTGCTCACAGGCCTGACAACCCACCTCTTCAATATCCCACGGGCCTGATAACTCGCTTCTTCAATCCAGCTCCCAAGCTAACCAGCTACACAAACATGTATGGTTATGGATACAGGTTCAGGTACAGTCATGAAGGTACGAAGGATAGCTCAATGGGTGTGTGAATGCTCATGGATGATTGACTGTATGATGGAAAAGTGATGGAAAAGATGATAGGAAATGAACTAAGTCCCAACAATATGTGTGCATGTCCCCAACTTCACACTTGTCATGTTGGGAACTACTTTGGCCCACTTGTCCCCAACTTTAGAACTTAGGATAAAATAATTATCCATACTTTATGATTTAAGAAATAATAATATAATATTCATTTTTGGCTTAAGCTCCCTAGCTTAGCCCTTTTCCTTAACTTTTAGGCCCCACCCTTTCCCAACTAGTGGATTTTAGTCCCCCATCTCTTTTATCGTGGTCGGTCTACGCGCACCGATGTATTTTATATTAATTATGAGTCGTATACAAAAATAGGCGCACTGGCCTTTAATAACTAGGCTCTCCGGCCTAATCAAAACATAAGCATCGTAGCTTATAATAACTGGCTCACCAGCCTGTAAAACGTATCATATACATAAAGGATCCATGGCCTCAAAATCACGCGCACTTAAGTTGTTGCGCATGGTATCCAAGAATGTGCACACTTCATCATTTCACTACGCAGTACATGCGCGCACTATGCCATGAAAGGTGCATACAAAAAGATATCAAACAACTCATCGGCTTAAGTGCATTTTCATTTACATTACAATTGGGTTCGGCCTAAGGATATTACAATCCCCTCCCCTTATCTATGCACTGTCCTCAATGCATCATGTACCCATATACAACAAAATTTCAAAAATCCTCAAAAAGATGTGGGTATTCTGCCCGCATTGCATCCTCGTGCTCCCAAGTAGCATCCTTAGGACCATACAAGGTCCATTGGACCTTTACAAACCCTATGGCTCGATTCCGGAGCAGTTTGATTTTCCAGTCCAGAATGCGTACTAGATGCACTTGAAAAGTGCCTTCTTGCTCCACCTGAATCACATTCCAATCAATAACATGATTAGCATCAGGTATATATTTCTTAAGTAATGATACATGGAATACATTATGAACAGTCATAGATGCAGGCAATGCAATAATATAAGCTACTAGACCAATCCTTTCTAGGATTTCAAACGGCCCACAATAGCGAGTTGCCAACTTGGAACAATTTCCCAACTTCAGGGAACTTTTGTTGGCCTTCACTTTCAAAAATACATGGTCTCCCACTTTAAATTCCCTATGCGTTATGCCCTTATCAGCATAGTTTTTTTGTCTATCCTGGGCAGCCTTTAAATTTTGTATTTTTTTTATCATTTGCTCCTCCATTTCCCTAAGCAAATCTGGCCCAACCACTGCTCTATCTGTTGTGTTATCCCAACTTACTAGTGTGTTGCACTTTCTACCATAAAGTGCCTCAAATGGGTTCATCTTTAAAGATGCTTGGTACCCATTGTTATAAACAAAATCTACCAAGTGTAGGTAGTATTTCCATTTTGATGGTTTATCCGTCACATACATCCTCAACATATCCTCAATCACTTGATTCACCCTCTCTGTTTTTCCATCAGATTTTGGATGATAAGTTGTACTAAAATTCAACTTTGTGCCAAATCCATTAAATAATCCTTTCCAAAATTTTGAGGTAAATTTTGGATCTTTGTCAAACACAATTGTCTTGGGTATGTCATGTAATCGAGTTATTTCTCTCATATAAACATCAACAATGTTGGTTGCCTTGTGAGTGAGCTTAACTAGAATAAAATGGACAGCTTTAGTAAGCTTATCCACCACTACCATGATAGAATCATGTTGCTTGTTTATTCTGTGCAGTTTGGTAATGAAATCCATTGTTACAACTTCTCATTTCCACTCAGGAATGGGTAATGGTTGTAGCAAACCAACTGGGTGTTTATGCTCAGCCTTTACCTTTTGACATTCCAAACATTTGGCAATAAAATCAACAACCTTTCTCTTCATGCCTGGCCAATAATATTGGCTTTTGACAGCTACAATAGTTTTCTGATATCCTGGGTGCCCAACATAAGGTACATTATGCATTTCTCCCAATATCATATTTTTCAATTCATTAGAATTTGGTACGTAAATTATGCCCCTGTACATGAGAATTTCGTCATTATCTAGCTTGTATTCTTCCATTTTCTGCTGCAAATTACCTTGTTGTAATTTTGCCACTAATTTCTTATATTGCAAATCTGATTTGGAAGCCTCTATAATTTTTTCTTTTAGATCTGATTGGTACATGCTAATGGTTGTAGCATGCAATTCATGCACTCTTCTGCTGAGTGCATCAACCACTTTGTTCTCTTTCCCCTTGATATATTTTATATCAAAGTCATATTCACTTAAAAATTATAACCATATGCTTTGCCTAGCATTTAGAGTTGGTTGATCAAATAAATATTTCAGACCATTATGGTCTATTCTCAGCTCAAACCTCTTCCCCATGAGGTAGTGTCTCCATTTCCTCAAGGCATGCACTATGGTTGCCAGCTCCAAATCATGAGTGGCATAGTGTATTTCATGTTCCTTCAACTTCCTTGATTCATAACATATAACAAACCCATTTTGACTGAGGACTCCACCAAGTCCTTCTTTACATGCATCTGTGCATACAATGAAGTCTTCATTTGGGTCTGCAATCCTTAGTATTGGAGCACTCATTAATAATTGTTTCAAGTTTTGGAAACTCTTTTCACAATCCAATGTCCATTGAAACTTCACACCCTTTCTTTGCAAAGAAGTGATTGGGTGTGCAATCTTTGAGAATCCTTCAATAAATCTCCTATAATAGCCTGCAAGGCCTATGAATGATCTAACCTCTATCACATTCTTTGGCGCTGACCATTCTCTAATGTATTCTATCTTCTTAGGATCCATTACTATCCCATCCTTTGAAATAATATGCCCCAAATAATGAATTTGTTTCTGATAAAATGAGCACTTGCTTAATTTGGCATACAACTGATGCTCCCTTAATACTTGCAAAACCATTCTCAAATGATGTTCATGCTCTTCTTCTAACTTGGAATATATAAGAATGTCGTCCAAAAATACAATGACAAACTTGCCTAAATATTCTCGAAAAACACCATTCATTAAGCACATGAAAATAGCTGGTGCATTTGACAACCCAAATGGCACTACTGTGAACTCATAATGACCATACCTTGTCCTGAAGGTGGTCTCGCTGATATCTTCCTCTTTAATCCTTACCTGATGGTATCCTGACCTGAGATCTATCTTTGAAAATATCTTTGCATCCTTCAATTGATCAAAAAGATCATCAATCCTTGGCAGGGGATACTTGTTCTTAACAGTCACTTTATTCAATTGTCTGAAGTCAATGCACAATCTTAGTATCCCATCTTTCTTCTTCACAAACAAGACTGGGGCACCCCAAGGTGACACACTTGGGCGTATATACCCCTTCTTCAGAAGTTCTTCAAGTTGCATTTGCAACTCCTTCAGCTCTGGTGTACTCATTCTGTAAGGAGTCTTTGGCACTGGAGGTGCTCCAGGCATTAAATTTATAGAGAAATCAATATCTCTCTTTGGGGGTAGTCCTGGTACCTCCTTGAACACATCTTCAAAATCTTCCAGGACTGCATTATCTTTCAATTTTGGCACCTTATTTTTAGGTGTCTCTTCCATATGTGTTGCAAATATTTGACACCCTTTTCTGTAACATTTCTCCGGCTGCAATGCTGAAATTTCTATGATGGTCACTACCCTGGGAATTCCCTTCACTTTTCTTAGGCTCCCTTCCTCATCCAAGCAAGTAAATGTCTTGTTATGACAGTCTAGGATGGCATTATGTTGGTCCAACCAATCCATCCCAATTAGACAGTCATAGGAACCTAAAGGCAAGATGTTCAAATCTGTCGTGGTGTTCAGCCCAGTCATGTCCATAAGAGATGACTTAACCATCTCGTTAACTTTTCTTTTGGCTCTGGTATCTAGCTGCACCAACCAAGACCTTCCATGCTTGCTTCTTGGCAATTGCAAACTTTCCACCATCTTAGGATCTATATAACTATGACTAGCTCCTAAATCAATTAAAATAACAATTGCTTGGTTGTTGATCATACCTTCCACTTCAATCATATGTGACTGATACTTTGCTTGCTTGTTGTCCAAGGCTGCATAGATCCTTCGTACATTTATGCCCATGTCCTCCATTGTTTCAGCTTGCTGAACATTGTGAACAATCCTCCCTTTTTCACCTCTGTGAGAACAATCTCTGAACATATGATCTCCTTTACATCCCCAACATTGAATAGGTGGTTGCCTTGGCCTTTGACCTCCTGCCTTAATCGTTTTGGGTTCTCTAGAAGTTGGATGTCCCTAAGCATTATTTCTGAAGAATGGTGACTTAGTTCCCTTCTTCCTCTAATCCAACTTGAATTTCTTTTTGTCTTCCCAAGCCTTTTGGAAAGTTGGCCTTGCTTTCTGCTGATCATATAGGCATTTAGCTCGCCTTATGGTCTCCTCCAATGTCTTGGGATCATCATACTATATTTTGTCACTCATGAATGATGGTAATCCACTCAAATACTTTTGAATCTTAACTGTCTCATCCTTGATGAAAGAGACATACTTCAACAGTTCTAAAAACCATCTTTCATATTCATCAATGGTCATACTACCAAGCTTGAGTTCAAAGAATTCTTTCATTTTGTTATCATAGTATCTTTTAGTCAAGTATTTCTTCTCAAAATACCTCTTGAATTCCCTCCAAGTAACACTTTTTATCTTTAATGTGATGCACCTGCACAAGTTGATCCCACCACATGGATGCCTTTCCCTTGAGTTGATAGATGGCGATTCTTCCTTCTGCATGAGAAGAATAATTATGCAATTGAAAATACTTTCTCATGCCCAACAACCATGTTTTTGCATCTTCATCCTTCTTGTGTTCACCATCAAATGTAGGAGGTTTGATTTTGTTCATTTCACCTCGTAGCTCATCCACCCCAGAACCCTTATGCTTCCTAACAGGGGATGGACTTGAGCTGATGTGTTCCCTCTTATTGGAATGCCTCGAGGAGTGGCGGTGATGTCTGCTAACACTCCTTGCTCTTCTTTTCTCATCAGAAGGCATGTGACTTCCAGATTTGCTTGAGCCAGCTCTGCATTAACTTCATGTTGAAGTCATCCTACTGCTCCTTGGCTCTCATAAGCCTTTCATTATCAACTTTATGGCTTTGGACATCCTTCTGTAAATTTTTAATGGTCTCTACCATATTCATGTTTTCATCTCTTCCTTCTCCATGTCCATTGGAGTTTGTTCCTTCAATGCCCAAATGGACATCCATCCCTTTGATCTCATCTTCCTGGTTGTAAATCCTCTGTGCCTCTTCCATTAATATGGACTCTATGTTGATCTTGATCTGATCTATTTGTTGATAACTCTGCAAAATGTGTAGCCAACAAAACTTTGTCAGGCTAATTGTTTCAACAATTCATGAAAATAGAACCATTCTAGTTCAATATATATTAGAAATATTTCTTCTGATTTCTTGAAAAATTGAATGCCTTGATCAATTTTCTGGGTGGATAATTAGATTCCACTGTTCAAGACCTTTCCAACACCTACTCCCATGCTCAATTTCGATTCTTGAGCAGAAAGTTATGGCTATTTGAAAATTGTTCATTACTTTTTCTATTAATTTTTCAACTTGGCGCAACACTGCTTTAAAAGATCATATCGGATCATGGAGTCTGTTTTGTGATTGCATGAACGGAGTTGTAGTGCGCGCGATGCCATATACGACAAAACCATAATAAAAGAGCCTAAGAGCCAGATCTTTGTGGACATCGACCATACCAAGGCTTAAGAAGATGAATTGCAATCCCAGACCCCCACTCTTTCCTAGACTGCAAGCATCTGAGCATTGTTGTTGGCACAAGGGCAGACCCAGGGTTCAACGCTATAACAATGCACCAACAAAACCCTAACTACCGGCCCTTTCAACAACACCTACGAAGCAGTTGAAGTCTCACCCGAGGTAGAGGCAGGGGTGGTTGAAAGACTCAGGTGTCTGCAACCTTAGCTGGAACAAAGATCTATGATTATGATACTTACTAAAGCACTTAGCACCGTCAGCTCCTAAATATGCAATCAATATCCACTTCACTGATAAAATAGAGCTTCACAACATTCACATTGATCTAATGTATTTAAGCACTTAGCATAGGTCAATAGATCAGATCTAGCCGATCAAGCACTAAGCATATTCATACAGATCAGATCTAACATTCTCACATATCATTAGCACTAAGCATAAGCAGATCTATCTAATCATCTCAAAGCACTTAGCAAATAACATATAAATGCACCAAAACATCGCACAGAGTAGAGAGACACAATATTTACGTGGTTCACCCCCACCCTGGGGCTACGTCCACCAACTCTTCTTCTTTATTAGCTTCAGTTAGTCAGTTACATGCATAGAGCCACCAAAACCCTACTCTGCATAGGACAGAAGATCTGTGCAACTCGCTAGATCTTTCTTCCTTGCATTACAGCACAAAGCCTTCCACCGTCTGTTACAACCACTTGCACTTAGCTCTGCAAGTCTCTTAGTCAACCATAGGCTCAATCACTCCTAATGGATTTATCAATGGCCACCCCAGAGCTTAGGCCACGATGCTTTGAGATCCAATCTCTTACTTCTAGCTCAACGAAAGTTAGGGATGAAGGTTACTCTCCTTCTCTCTATACAGGAATAGACGAGGATGAAGGTTACTCTCCTTCTCCTGACTTAGTCTCCATTCCCTTTGATCAGAACTCAGTTTTTCGCTTTCAATCCTTCCTCGGACCCGAGAGTTTCCGCTCTCGTCTCCGCATTTTTTTTGTAGGTCCCCTCTGCCCACACCTTGCTTCTTTTCTTGCCTTGCTCAACAAGATTGCATGTGGCTCGAATCTCCAGTCTGTAGTCAGGTCTGGAAGCCTTACAGATGGACATTCTGCCCCATCCCCTCATTAACTCTTGAGGAGGCCTTCCCACCTACCCGTCTGACTGTAATTCATTCTTAGGTCAGAGGTTTGTTCTGATCTGAGCAATTAATTCCAACATGGTGTTGATTAGGTGGAAGTTAACGCAACCATTCTAGGTCCCCTCCACCGCCTTTCTATTAGCAATTGTGGTCTTTCTTAGCACGTCCCCTTCTCAACAGTCATGCAACATGTTTCCATAATCTATTAAAATAATAGGATTTACATTCATCGACCTTTATACAAAGGTCTACTCAAATCAAACATTCCCACTTTGAGTTTGCCATAGTTCTTGGCCAATAAAGTTATATTTACAGACTGGGGGAAATAGGGTGTTACATCCACTCTGCATTGTTAATGTCTTTTAACAAGTCACATTTGCTTCCACTCAACAAGGAAATGTTAGATACCTTGTCTAAGCTTTATGACTAACTACAACTTGTATTCATAGATGAGGCATCCTTGATTGGAAGTCACTTCTTATATTACATTGACAATCGACTGAGAAACATAAAACATGTGCACACCAAATACTTTGGGAACATTGATATGGTATTATGTGGGGATCTTTACCGGGCGCAACCCATACAATATTCTTTGATATTTGAACAACCTACGGTCAACATGCAAATAATAAGGCATGAATTTTGGAAAGACAACATAAAATGCTTCGAATTACATACTACAATGCACCAGACAAATGAAACATTTATTGCAATTCTGAATAGAATGCGGACAAACAACCAAACATGTGATGACTTAACATATATCAATTCAAGTTGCATGTGACTTGCACCAACAAACCCAACCTTCCCTCATCTATTCTACAAGAATAAGGATGGTTCAATGCATAATAAGTACATGATATCGCTCATGCCTAGCAATGATATCATCATCAATTCAATTGACCTTGAAGAAGACAACCATGGCAATGTAATATGTCATCAACATACAACCACTTTGCCTTTGCAACTTGTCTTGAAATTAGACATGCTAGTTGAAATATATGCCTGCAACTATGATTCACAGGATGGCTTGGTGAATGGTGTAGATGGAATACTCAAAGCTTATACCAAAACATAAAAAGGTTATGTCCTCTGGATTAAGTTCCATGACCCTCATATTGTCCATCAACAAGCTAACAAGTTAGCTTATTTATATAATTCAAACACTTCGCGTGATTAGACACCTATATTACGAATATCAAAACCAATATCAACATCGACAAAGACAATTCAACTGAATATTAAAAAACAGTGTCCAATTAAACTTGCATGTGCACGTACAATCCACAGATCACAAGGGCTAACACTTGATAGTGTTGTGTTCGACCCTGCTGGAATATGAATACATGGACTTGTATACACAACTCTGTCCCGTGTCAGAAGCATAGATTCCTTGTATTTACTAAGCACTCTTACAAAAGATAACTTCAAAGTCAAACATAAAGGTGATACTGAGATGCAATGCCTTCGGACTAGTGCAAAATGGAATCTACAATATGATTACCAATCCATACAAACAAACTCATTTGTATCAATTCTCTCACTTAACACGCGCATCCTACATGCACATATGAATGATACACTCAATGACTATGACACAAAGCAATCTGATATTCTGTGCTTGCAAGAAACATACATGACATTATGCATGCAAAACAAGCAATTTCCAAATCACGATCACATATCAAGTTACATTACACATGGAGTGATGATATTAGTGAAAAAACACGTAACAATTTTGGAGCATATGCATTTCGAAGAAAAAAATGTTGAGATGGTGCTAGCAAGAGTAATCTTCCGTGAATCACAAATTGCAACATTGAATCTCTATGTCGCTCCGCATGCAACATTGCCCAACATACTGAATGTTGTTTCAAATGCATTACTACATTTACATCTGAACGAAACCATTATCATTCTAGGAGACTTCAATGTTGACATGCTACAAAACAGTCTCAGAACAAAATAATTGGAAAACCATATGTGCAATTACACTCTCCGCTTTCTTTTGGATAAGATAAACCATGTACAAAACACACTTATTGACCATGTATGATCAAATGTGCCAATTTCACAATACACCCTCTTTATCTTAGACACATACTGGTCTGACCACGATACAATTTGTCTTGTACTTGAATTATGAAATATACATCAAGCATATTACAAAATCATATTTCCACGTCTCAAAGCATATCTTGATACTTTGTTGCACAAAACCAAATTATTCAGCTAGGATCATCCAACTTCTTAATATTTTTTGGTTTGTAATAGATTTTGGACAGAAAGAATTCTATATAACCACAAGCATGGAACAAGAAAAAAAAAAGTGCATGCTTCTAACTCTATCCGTTACTCTATTCCTTTGATTCTCATTTATTGTATGTACATATTACTTGTTTTTCCTTACATACCAACTTACATTCATGTTCATTGTATTTTGTGTGTTCCCACATTGAAACAAACAGAATAACTGGACAAGACAAAGGACTCTTAACCAGAAATGTAGAAGAAGACATACGAAGGTGCATGCTTCTACCTTTATTTCATACTTCATTGCTTTGTATTTCATTTATTGTGTGTATATTTATTCTACTACTTTGCACCTCATTTATTATATGTAGATACTACATATATTCCTACATATAACTTATCTTCATGTCAATTGTATTTCATGTGTTGCTAGATTGAAATAAATAAAATTGTATTTAATTTTTTACATGTGTTCCTACATATCAACTTACCTTCATGTCCATTGCATTATTTGCATTACTACATTGAAAAAAAACAGACTAATTGAACAAGAGGATGAAGTCTTATGTGCCACAACAGAGGAAGATGAAGTACAATCTTCCAAAAGGTATACCAACAGTGATAGTAAATAAAACACAGTGCACGTGCTTAATGTACATCCATATCAATTATGAACAATATACAATGCATATGTATATTTAGTTGTTGTTGTGTTCAATGTACACATGTTTGCATCGGAAAAAGTTGGACAAGTGACATGAGCATGAGTAGTCAATCATCGCAAACATCAACACAATGACAAGGCCAAAGGTAAAGATTCATAAATTATGCTCTTGCTATGGTTAGGAAACAAATATCCTCAGTTATTTATTCATTTATGCCATAGTAAATATGTTGATGTCATTGATAACACATGTTTTTTAGTTCACAAGAAGTATCGACGAGTACAAGTGAAACACCCAACATAGTGCAAGGTCCAGAAACCAAGAGGTATGGTTACAAAACTCTAACTTGCATACTTCATCCAATTTATGCATCTACTTGTACATTGATGCATAAAAAAAAAAGGATACATACTGCCATTCACATTACTTTTCCTGTTCAAAAAATGTCACCAGGTCTAAACTTATACCACCCAATATACTATCAATAGAAGGCTTGGACAGACACCGAACTGGACAACTGTTCGTCAGAGACATAATGCTCGTGTATAGCACCTACTTAGACAAGGCAAACAAAATTAGATGCATTATGCGTGCAGACACGACATACAACGAAGCCATGATGACAGTTACACTGACTATCCCTACACAACTTGTCCATAAACATGCAGAAAAGATCTTGCCAGGTAATGGGATATCCATTACAAATTTCAATATATTACCGAAAACAGTATATGACCATGGTGATTGTGATCGGATTATATGGCTCAATGAAACAAGTGTTGTGGAAAAAGTTCCCACGGTTTGCTCAGAATATCATTTCGTATCGGACACAACAATCAACCAATTTGCAGAGAGCAACGACATTTACCCAATTGGAACCATTGGTGCAGCTGTCACATTTGCAAGAAAAGTTGGATCGCAACACATTCTCCATATAAAAGATGGAAACTCAGACAACAACAAGGCAATTGTACTATTTTCCATACTCATTTTTGTCCTTTGCTTTCACATGCTCATATATCTCAGTCATGTTACACAACTATTAAATTGTTCCATGGTGCAGCTACAATTGTTCGACACCTATGCAAATTTATTTTCCTCAATGGAACAACAATTGCATAAAGGGCAATTTCCAATTATGTTGTTCAAAAATATAATGAAGAAAAGAGATGTTAAAGAAATGATCTTTCCCACAACCCAAGAAACATTTGTAACAGAATTGTGAATAAACATAGTACACAATCTCAATAAACTAACTAGCTCCACAACTGTTGTACGTATACATATACACTTCCACCCACAATCTGCACAAAAAAATTGCCTTAAACAATTTTGTGTAGTTTTTTTGTTGTACACATATATATTATATTGTTAATATATTAACTACTATGCTCACGTGCGCAGGTTGAGGGTGTTTTGGTTGCAGCAAATGCCTGCTCGACCCCCTTCGAGCCTATATGTGCCAAATGCAATTCTCCTGCTTCTGCCTCTGCGTTCATAAATGATGGCACAATTGATTTTCTACGATGCGATACAAAATTCCCTTACATATATAGACATTGCCTCAACGCTGTCATCCGAACCCTCAACAACACAATTGTACATTGTATAGTTAGATAACCTGTCTTACAAGATGTGCTTCCTGGGTTGACATAATTGCCATATGAAATATACTTACAGAAAAAGGCAAACAATGTCTACATGCTACGCGACTTCCACGTCCATAGAAATTTACCTTAAATGAGGACAATTTCATACTGCATATCGGCTGAACCAAAAAAATAAATCATATCATATGTTGAGAAGGAACGAAACAATCTGATTTGTCTCTATCCATGTTACCCAATCAAGATATGAATAAAGTTTTGCAATACCACGACAAAGTGAACTGGAAGCACATAAGATTGTTGAGTCCAGGAATGAGAAGCATTGGGAAAGACCTCATACAAAGTACCCAATTGTGAATAAATCAGGTCCATCCTTTGAGGCGTCAAAATGGCTTGCTCCTCTGAACATAACCATCAGGCATTTTCAATAATATTGCAAATTTGGCATTGTTCAAACTCCATTAAGTTAAACGCTGACAATCTTTTCCATAACTAGTAATGTTAGAACATTCTCGGGTCAACGTGATCTTGGTTCATAGTAATATCAGAAGCAAATGTTCATAGTGATCTTGGTTCATAGTAATATAGTAATTGACGAATTTCTTGGTGCCCATTTGAGAATTTGATTATAGATGGGATACAATGCCCAATCTTTGCTGATTTTTTCATGTGTTGTGTTTGCCAGACTTTTGATCATGTGCTTTGGTATTGCAGTTCAAGGTTCTCATGGGCCTGGTTTTTGGATTATGACTGGACAATAGATTCATAATCTTAGCAATTTTTCTATGATCTTAAGGAATATACAAGACATGCATTGCCTTTTAATGTAGGCTCTATGGAGCAAATGTAATATGTAGTTCATTTGACCAGTTTTACTTAATTAATGAAATTACCAAAATTCTTCTTTGGAAATATTTTGAAAAAAAAAGATATATGTTAGCTGAAGTCAAATGGGAATATGCTATCAACCACACAAATGTAAAATTCAAGTTCGTCGTTGTTATACTTATGCTCAAGTTGACAGTACAATAAGTTTATTTCAACAACCCTCCATTGATTTCTCTGTAGCTTTTCGATGCTTCTTTTATGCAAACACATCCTGGAAATTATAAGTATGACTCACTTTCTCTATTCTTTGATTGAAGTGTCTATAGAGTTGTCTAAAGGAGTTCATAGTTACTGTTGGTCCTAAAGTCTGCACCTCACTGCTAAAGGGTAGAGCTAGGCCACTGCAAGTTTGGAATGCTCGTTCTTTTCAATTTATTGGTCAGTTAGAGGGTTGGTTCACCAAGACAAGAGCATGGTGAGATTGGAAAGATGATATGGATGAGGGTTCTCCTTGGCTACTGGCACACTGATGACAGACAAGTGACATAACAGAGGTAAAAACAGAGGGAAACAACAAACCATTCAATGAATAATCCACTGCAAGAAGTTTAATACTTAAAATAATATTTCAAGGCATTAAACAATGTATCAAAAACACAATTACTCTCACAGGTTGCAATAAAAACAAATCTTCATCAAAGCATAAGATGTTCTCACAGGTACCTAGTCGTTTGAAGTGGCCGATAGCTCGATCTACCAAATCAACCTCCCTATTATCGAATTGACAAAGGTGAATATTATGGGATCATAAAAAAAAATTGTGTGAGTATTGATTTGGAAAAAATTGTTGCTTATTTTAGTTTTTTTAAGGCATTATCACAGTAAGAATGCAAAATTATGCTAACCCATTGTTATCTACAAAGGCCAAACATCAATAAGGCTTGTAAATCAACTATACATAGTTACAACCAAAAATCAAGTTATAGTTTATATTTGCATTTGCTCACACCCTTTTTAATGATACAAACATAATACAAAACGAGTATGTGGATAAAATATTGGACTAGAAAATGATGATTTGGCAACAAGTGAAAATTCTAACCCACAATTAACTACCAATGCCAAACATCAATTACACTTGTAAATACATCTGCAAGAATATCCGCAAAAATAAAAACCTTCAAATTTTTTTTATCATTGCCAAAAACAATCAACTGGATAGACATGTTACAAATATTTCAGGTTGTACTATACTGGACTGTCATCTGATAGTTCCTCTTCCTGGAGCGAAAATGCAGATCAACATTTGCAAAGTGGGTTTGCTACTCACGGACAAAACTTTCAGGAAAAGGGCATCTTCCTCTGTCTCGACACCTTGTTCTCACACAGTTTAAATTAACTTCAATGAGTTGAAAACTCATGAAAATAAACAATCATATTAGGTGTGTGTTGATATATAGAAAAACTAGCAAACACAAAGGTCACACAAGAAGATCAAAGAATCTTTGACACTAAACACATTTTCAAAGAAAATTATATAGGTTTTTTTGGCACCACATATAAATTTATTTATTATAACACATATACAAACAGACAAGCCAAACGGTCTATCTAATAGAATGAACTGGATATTACTTACTTGGGATGAAAGTCGCTTGGAAGTTTACAAAGATGATTAAAAATGAATTCCATAAATAGATTAAAGAGATAAAACCTACAACGTAGGAAGAGTAATTTCCAAGATGGCAAGTCAGACTCCAACATTATATCAAGTTACAAGTGATGGGAATATTTGTGCTTTTTAGTGGCTGTCTACTGCACTACTCATAATGGGAAAACATTATGGAATGTTATTAAGAAAATAAAAGCAAGATGGATTATGCAAAACACACAATATAATTAGAATGGGAATAATTTCAAAAAGTAAATGGTTTCAATGCCAAAATTGCTCTACGAGATTAACACTCGGGCGCCTTTTATTTCCGAAATGAATGTCAGTTGTCGATCGGTTTGCAATGTGCGATCTAGGCGACCCTGCCACTTTAGCATCCCTGCTAAAGTTTTAGCATCCTGCCAATTTTAGAACCCCCCTAGCCATATCTAGCGATGGCACAAATTTCTTAGAGTTTGGGAGCTTTTGAACACAGAGCATGAATATCTCCCGAAGTGACTTTGTCTTGCAGTGATGTCGCAACCTCTCCTCACTTCAGAGTTCGGGACTTCGGGAGCTACAGAGGGCATATCATACATATCCTCCAGAAGAAAGAACTTATGAAGTCATTAACCAAGGCTATTTACTTGTTAACCCGAGATTAATATATTATTATCATTAACCAATTCGGGAGTTCGGGACCCCAGCTCTTCGGGGCTTCAAGCTTCGGGAGAATTGTGTTTGTTCTGGATGCAAAAACTCCCAGAGTGATGTAGCAGCCTGACGTCAAAAGGCTAACGTGTCACATAAAGAATATGTGCCATGTGTCACTTGAAATAGTACAGATGTTGAACCCAAAATATGCTTGAAATGAGTGCCACGTGACACGGTCTAGATGAGAGCCATGTGTCCTGACTGATGGATGCCATGTGTTTGTGATATTTTGATGCCATGTGTCAGCGACAAATTGATGCCACGTCTCTTCGGTACTTAGGGCTTCGAAGGTTTCTCAATGCAGAGCTTGTATAACTCCCGGAGTAGTATGGGCTCAGAGTGATGTGGCGGCCTCGCGTCACATGATGTCACATGTCTTTACTGATGGATGTCACGTGTCCTTTGCGGATGAGTACCACGTGCCTCTGGCACTTCGCCCTTCGAGAGTTTATGTATGCAGAGTTTGTATAACTCCCGCAACGGGCCTAGAGTGATTAACCATCTTTATTTCTAATTAACTCAAGATTAATGTATCTTATCATTAAGTATCTCGGGAGTTCTTGACTCTGACTCTTCGATGTTCGACAATTTCGGCCAGTTCTGTATTGAAAAATCCCGTAGTGGTACAGGCCCGAAGTGACATGGCACTTCGGGCATTCGGATCTGCGACACTTTGGCTATTTGGGGTCAAAAGGCTGACATGTCACAGAAAGAATATGTGCCAGTACCCAAAATATGCTTGAAATGAGTGCCACGTGTCATGGCCTAGATGAGAGCCATGTGTTCTGACTGATGGATGCCACGTGTCATGGTCTAGATGAGAGCCACGTGTTCTGACTAATGGATGCCACGTGTTTGCGACAATTTGATGCCACGTGTCGGTGACGGATTGATGCCACGTCTCTCCGGTACTTAGGGCTTCGAAGGTTTCTGAATGCAAAGCTTGTATAACTCCTGGAGTAGTACAGGCCCGGAGTGATGTGGCGGCCTCATGTCACATGATGTCACGTGTCTTTACTGATGGATGCCATGTGTCCTTCGTGGACGAGTACCACGTGTCTCTGTCACTTCGCCCTTCGGGAGTTTCTGTATGCAGAGTTTGTATAACTCTCGGAGTGGTATGGGCCCATAATCATTAACCATGTTTATGTTGGACACACCTACCACACTTAGAGGGGGGGGTGAATGAG
>CBVK0100793256.1:0-14411 GCA_900067695.1 Picea abies | reverse complement strand
CATCTTCTTATGAATGCGAGCTGCCGTCACATCTCTTCTCAGAGATAAGCCGCCACCATTCTAGCAAGCTTGTTTCCGCTGCATTTTACAGTTTCATCTTATTTCGTTATTTAATAGAAAACCAGTTTTACTGTATCTCTGTTATTTTTGTGTTAAGCACCTGTTAATAATCTGTATTCATTTCGTTCTTCTCATAAAATCCGGATCACATCTAGCCCTGCTGACAATGTCGCACTTGCATCCCTACACCATCAGATGGCTCCGCCAAGGAAATGATCTTCACGTCAGCCAACAATGTTGTCCGTCATATGACATCAATCCATTCAAAGATGAGGTATTGTGTATTGTTGCTCCCCTTGAAGTTTGTGATGTTATTTTGGGACAACCTTATTTATGGAAATGTCATGTTGTATATGAGTCTAGGCCTCGCAGAGTTATTATTACTTTGAACAAGAAATTGTACAGGATACCTGAGGTAGTCCCACCTAGTGCTATTTCCTTGATCACTACCAAGCAATGCAGGAAGGTCATTTCTCAAACTAGTAAGTTTGTCTCCTTCATGATTCTCTCTCAGAGTGAGTGAAAGGTTTCAACCACATCCATGGCCTATGTGGTCGAACTCTCCATGCAATAGAAGAAAGTGGATAAGGTTGTGGAAGAATACAAAGACATCCTCTCATCACCTACTGGGGTACCTATGCACTGTCAAGTCAAACATTCCATCGATTTGACTCCTGATGTACCGCTACCCAATGGGCTAGTATATCACCACTCTCTGTTAGAAAATGAGGAGATACAACATCCGATCCAAGAACTTCTCCAAACGGGGCACATCTGGCCCAGCTCATCACCTTGTGGAATCCCAATCATGCTGGTACAGAAGAAAGATGGGACCTAGCGACTCTGCATTGATTACCGAGCCCTAAAAAAAATCACAGTCAGGAACTGGTATTTGATTCCCCGAATCGACGATCTCCTTGGTCATCTCAAAGGGGACAAACACTTCAGTAAGATTGATCTGAAGTCTAGCTACCATCAGGTCCCAATAGAGAAGATAGATGTATGGAAGACTTCCTTCAAGTCAAAAGAAGGTATTTTTGAATGGTTGGTCATGCCCTTTGGTTTGACAAATGCCCCAACAAATTTCATGAGGATGATAGATGATATCTTGCATAATTTCACTAATTCTTTTGAAGTGGTGTATCTGGATGGCATCCTCATCTACAACAATACTTGGGCGGAACACTTACAACATATTCAACAAGTTATCCACACTCTGCGACAACACAAGCTATATGCCAACTTGGAAAAATGTTTCTTCGACATGGACAGGGTCCAATACGTAGGCTACATTGTTGATGCGCATGGTGTGCATGTGGATCCAACCAAGATCTAATTCATATGTCACTGGCCATCCCCAACCACACTCACTGAGCTTCGAAGCTTCTTAGGCCTTGTAAATTTCTATCACAGATTCATGTTGGGATTCTCCCATATTGCATGGGCCCACATCCAAGTAACCAGGGGTGGTGGTAAGGCCAAGTTTGTGTGGGTCTCGTTAGCACTAGAAGTCACACCTAGACTATTGTAAGTGTAAGCCTAATACCCATCAGAATTTGAATAATTAAATTATGTTTATGCTTGGTGGATCAACAAGAAAGAACAAGAAGTAGGGTATCAAACTCTTTGCAGAGGAATTCCATTGGGCATGGAGTCATAACATCCTATAAATCAAAGGAAATAAAGTTGCCTACCAGAAAAAAGGCTTATGAAATGGTGGGTAGAAGAATGGAGAGAAAAAAATAAAGTAGAATGTTCACAAAAAAAATATCCTCTTCGCTGAATGGAATGAAGAATACTTGAACAAAACAATAATTAATAGGCAATCACTGTAAATCCTTTGCAGCTCATGAATCTCCTAATCACAGGGAAACCATGATCTTCATAGTCTGCAATTTTATTCAAGTGAGATAAAGGATAAAGGAAGACAAAGTAAACATGTTGATAGGACAACTCTCATGAATCCTCAATGGCAGAAATGCATTAACAATAACATGCCCATAACATGCCCTCAGGGTTACAATTGAGCACACAACGTCCCTGCTTCCTAAGGCCCCTCTTGGGTCTCCCAACCAAACCCTCATACAATGAAAATTACCTCCTATAAAGAGATGGCTCATCCCTGGATTTGATCCCAACTAATATCCTAAAGAGGGCATTAATTACAACAAAATAGCCACATATTTATAGTTGTTTACCTAAAAACTAGGCACCTGTAATGACTCAACAAATCATATCTCTAAGTCCTTATAATGACGATTTTTGGCTTTAGAGTCGATGCATATGATCTGGCATGGTTGAAGATTAATAAATGTTGATTCATGAGCTAATACGGTGCCCTGTCATAGTTTCAGAGTGTGTAAATACAATTTTTTGCGCAATTGAGTGCTTCATCACTTGCACAACGAAAACTCTGTTCTTGCAATTTTGCTATGAAACTTTACTGCAATCTTTACCTTACTGAAGATTTTGATATTTAACCTTCTCCTCATCATTGTAAAACAACATTAAGAACTATATATCGAGGATTTGGTGAAGCAGGAGTTTTTAACCTTCTCCTCATATGTCCAGGACTTTTTTTTTTAATGGTGAAGCAGCCCTTGAATCTGCAGATGAATGTATATATCTTAATGGAGAATGGACAACAAAATCAATATCTACTTTGAGAAGCTCTGAGAGAGAAACGAACTCTCGATCATGGCATCCGGATATGAAACTTTTTGGTCTGAATGGGAATCTTCCTTCTAATGTTCTTCGTAGAATTTATCTTTGTTTAGTTACACCTTTGAACACTGTTTTTTGAGGAATTAAACAGATAGAATGCCATCCAAGGAAAATGCATTTTGAAACCTGTCAAAATATTAACGTGACTACTCGTCATATGGAACACTTGTGTGCACAAAAGGTTTCACATTTGAACACTTGGTCAATGTTGCATGTTTGTAACACCGTGTTGTTCCTTTGACATGAGCTCGGCGCTGCTTTTTTTATTTTGGACAGTGGGATATATCCCACATTGTTTGGGTGGAGATGATCTATGTTATTTATATAGACCAGTGCTCGCAAATTTTTTAACGTGTTATGTACAACTAATGTTTCATGCGCTTCCCTCCTTGTTGCTTAGCGCTCAGCGTTTGGGAATTGTCTT
This sequence comes from Picea abies, assembly GCA_900067695.1. Classification (NCBI taxonomy): domain Eukaryota; kingdom Viridiplantae; phylum Streptophyta; class Pinopsida; order Pinales; family Pinaceae; genus Picea; species Picea abies. The sequence goes on along the minus strand of CBVK0100793256.1, from coordinate 11,203 downwards.
GGCATTTGGTGCTTGGTGATTGGCTCTCGGTCCTATGTCTGGAGGTTAAGGCGTGATGTTGTTGACCCAATCATTATTTTCAACAATGAAAAAAACATACAAGCCCATTTTTTTCAAATGAAATATCGCTCTCGGTCCTATGTCTGCCCATTTTTTTTAAATGAAATATGGCTCTCGGTCCTATGTCTGGAGGTTAGGGCGTGAGGTTAGGTCATTTGAAATATTTCATTTTTTTTCAAATGAAATATCGCTCTCGGTCCTATGTCTGCCCATTTTTTTAAAATGAAATATGGCTCTCGGTCCTATGTCTGGAGGTTAGGGCGTGATGTTGTTGGCCCAATCATTATTTTTAACAATGAAAAAAACATACAAGCCAATTTTTTTAAAATGAAATAACTAAAATTAATATAAAATATCATTTAATAAAATAATAATTTTATATTAATTTAAATGTTTGGGCTTCAATAAACATGACAGGGGGACTTTCACCTTTTGAACCAATTTTAAAACCCCGAAAAGGAACAGTGAAAAACCATACAAGTTCATTTTAAAAATGAAATAATTAAAATTAATATAAAATTATCATTTAATAAAATGATAATTTTATATTAGTTTAAATATTTGGGTTTCAATGAACATGATAAGTTAATAAAATGATAATTTTATATTAATTTAAATATTTGGGTTTCAATGATCATGATAAGGGGACTTTCACCTTTTGACTTTTACCTTTTGAACAAATTTTAAAACCCCAAAAGGCTATATAGAAAAGGAAGATAGTGAGGCCATTTTTTTAAATGAAATAATTAAAATTAATATGAAATATTATTTAATAAAATGATAATTTTATATTAATTTAGATATTTGGGCTTCAATGAACATGATAGGGGACTTTCACCTTTTGAAGAAACTTTAAAACCCCAAGAGGCTATATAGAAAAGGAAAAGGAAGATAGTGAGGCCATTTTTTTAAATGAAATAATTAAAATTAATATAAAATATCGTTTAATAAAATGATAATTTTATATTAATTTAGATATCTGGGCTTCAATGAACATGATAGGGGACTTTCACCTTTTGAACAAATTTTAAAACCCCAAGAGGTTATATAGAAAAGGAAGATAGTGAGGTCCTTTTTTCTAAATGAAATAATTAAAATTAATTTAAAATATCATTTAATAAAATGATAATTTTATATTAATTTAGATATTTGGGCTTCAATGAACATGATAGGGGACTTTCACCTTTTGAACAAATTTTAAAATCCCAAGAGGCTATATAGAAAAGGAAGATAGTGAGGCTTGACAACTTTTGACATAACAATCAACGAGAAACTCAAGAATTTGGTAAAATTTGACGTAAAATTTCAAAGTTTTGGAAACATCGATGAAATATTGACAAGGAGATGAAATCATCACAAGAACGCCAAAAGGCCAAGGGATTTGATGAGCATGAAATGAGGAGCTTTCAAAATTTTGAAAGTGCAAATTTGCATGTGATAACATTGGCTCCAACTGGGGATGGCATCCTCCCTGCGAGGCGAAAAAGAACCCACTGACCAAGTGCCTAATCCATTGGGATGCTCCCAACCTGAATACTTCAAAATGCAAACTGAAAAGAACACACTGTTGAAAACTATGGTCAAACATGAGCTTATTTGCACACCTACCTACCTTAAACTGATCTTTGAGCTTCCAGATTAGGTGAAGTAAAAAATCCAATATAACCATGCAAGTATCTTATCCACTATTTGAATTTATTGCATGTCTTTACTCAAAATAAAAGTGAAGACTCTTCTTGATGGAAACTCAAACTAAAATTCAATTCCAATTTCAAAATTCATCATTTTTGAAGACCCAAATCCACTGATGGAATCCAAGTAAGCCCCCCCAAAAAAATTCTTTGATGTCTCCAACAAGAATGCAAAAGGATCTTGAAAAACATGAGTAAATACCACTTGTTGATCAATAAAAAAGAAGGGAAAACTTATATGTATAGTTTCTTCTTGTTCATAGACATAGAGTAACATACCAGCCTCTTTATTCACAACAGATGATCTTTGTCCTAAATCCTCAACTTCAAAATCACTCTCACAACAAATGGAAATAATCTTACCGCTTTTCTCATCACTCGTGAAAAAAAAAAAATCGTGTATTATGAACCTTCATCAATTTGAAACTCTTCTACTTGTGTGTTTATTCCTTCCTAAGAATTAGCTAGGATCTGCTCTTGACTAGTTGATAATATCAAATTCATGTTTTCAAAAAATGCAGCATTTTGACAGTTAACTTCACGTTCAAAGGTGTCTAAAATAGTGTACCCTTCTTCACCATTTTTTGACTGTGAGGTATAATCATCATAAACGGGTTCACTGTCTTTCCTTTCATCATCCAAAGGAGAAAGAAACTTATTTTCAGCATTAGGATCCTGGAAACATTTCTGAAGCCACATGTATTCATCATTCAACTCCAAAAATCCTATGTAATTTTCCATACCCTCAATTTCTTGTGCTTGATTACTGACCTTAAATCCATTTCTCAGTAACTCAAATGAAGCAAAGAACAAGGGAAAAGAATCATCTCCAATAGGCTCATGACTTTCTCCATTTGTAATTGTGAAATTATAATATGAGGGCTACAAGTTGTCATTAATTTTCTGAAAGGCACCATTTTCTAATGAAACACATACAACTGGTTATTTTATAAGATCAATATCATAATCATCCTCATACTCATCATAGATAGTTAAATTAGAAACCTCTTGACTATCAACAATAGGGAGATTTGGAACAACAGTTGGTGAGTCAAAGATCTTATCATAATCTGCTATGATGCTACCCTCATAATGAAATAAATCTAGTTTCAAATCAGCTTTTTTTTATTCATACTCACTCTCAACTGTGCCTGCCACCCATCCCCCATCCTCAACTTGATCTTAAATGTTTTCACATGCTCTGAGATTTTCCTCAACCTTTTGGGCATCAATAAACATTTGTTGCAAAGTGACATGCCTCCTTTCCAAGAGAAGAATAACAAGCATGCAAGGAAAGTTGCTGCATAGTATAGCTTGGAAGTACCTTCAAGTGGTTGGATATGTTTGGGAATTTTATAGTAAAGACTATCAAATCTCCTACTGAAACTTGATATGATTTCATCTTCATTCTCATCATGACATAAAAATCTAAAAGGAGTATATCCCATGGTTTCCTCCCACCCCAAAATCTAAGGAAGGATTCCCTCAATTCATCCCATGAGCTTATTGACTCTAGCTACAAATGTCTAAACCATATTTTGGCATTTCCTTGTAATGATTGAGAAAAAATTATCATAAAAAGATCATCATGGTATATCTCAAAAAGTTATGTAAAATTCTCAAAAGTCTCCATGTGTTTTTCAACAGAAATTTTATCAGTCTCTCCATCAAATCTTGGAAGGTATTTGTAATGTTTTGGTGGAAAGTCATGAAGGATAGAATGCAATCTTAAGGGTTTGTATCTCTCTTGAATCTTGGAAGGTGCAGGATTAAGGACAAAAGATACAAGATCAACTTTGGTTTCATTTTTCTCATAAGGGTGATTATGAACATCATATGATTTAGGAAAAAGGTCTTGGTCAATATTAGTTGTAGAAGAAGAAGGTATGTCTACAATTTTTAAAGAAGGATATACAAATGTAGATTCATGGTCTCCGTTTGAATGCAGCAAGTAAAGAAATATTCTTTTGAAAAACTCAGGAAAGGATAAGAAGATATTGATTAAATAGAAAAGTACTTCCTAGAGAAAGCACAAGCTTAAGTACCTAGTCTTCCCACTATGTCCTTCCATATATCGATCAAATGAGCTCATTTTCCAGTGGAGTCTTCAAATTTGATTGAATCATGATCGAAGTCGCTAGGTGAATGATTTAGTCTTTTCTGTGTCACCAGTTCTTGTTCACCATCAAGTGCTGGTAATAAGCTTGGTCGTTTCTCCCAAGGAAAATCTTCAACTTCATCCCCAACAACAATGCAAAAAATGTTAGCACTAGAAGTCACACCTAGACTGGTGTAGGTGTAATCCTAATATCATCAGAATTTGAATAATTAAATTAGGTTTATGCTTGGTGGATCAGCAATAAAGAACAAGAAAGAGGGAAACAAACTGTCTTCAAAGGAATTACATTGGGCATGGAATCATAACATCCTATAGATCAAAGGCAATCAAGCTACCTACTGGACAAAGGATTATGCAATGGTGGGTAGAAGAATGCTTGCTAAGGTCCCTCTCGGGTCTCTCCACTGAACCCTCATATAATGAAAATTACCCCCTATAAAGAGATGGATCATCCCCCATATCATGGATTCGATCCCAACTAACCTCCTAAAGAGGGACTTAGTTATAACAAAATAGCCACATATTTAGAATTGTTTACCTAAAAACTAGACACTTGTTTGACTTCATTAATTACATCAAAACTACTCAATAAATCATATCTCGAAGTCTTTATCATGATTATTTTTGTCTTCTAGAGTCAATGTAGATTATCTGGCATGGTTGATGATGAATAAATGTTGATTCATGAACTGATATGGTGCCCTGTCATAGTTTTGCAGTGTGTAAATACAATTTGTTGCGCAATTGAATGCTTCAGCACTTGCGCAGTGAAAACTTTGTTCTTGCAATTTTTCTATGACACTTTACTGCAATCTTTACCTCAATTAATATTTTGATCTTTAACTTTCTCCTCGTTGTTATCACTGAAATTTCATCCGCAACATCGCACGAAAATGATTACAGAAATATAATAATGCCAAACAACTATTAGTTCACCTACAACACCAAAATGCATTTCCAAAAGGAAAAAACTATACAATTGGGCAAAAATTGACATGCACAAACTCACTAAAGGAAGTGCGCGCACAATGCACAGGCCAAAGAAGCCTATAGAGTGCACAATGTGCCATATGCACGACTGTGTACAAGAAAATATGTACACTCCTGTGAACGATGAATTTATGGTTCTTGTCACCCCCCCAACCACTTATGGACCAACTCCCAACTTGATTTGACCCTCAGATCTGAGCACAATCCGAATGGGGGGTTGGTCAAGGACCAAAGGGTGCCCTAAAGATCCCCTTGTTCACACTAAGAACCAGTTGAATATTTCCTTGAATAAATGCTATAAATGGAGGCCATGGGTGCACTAAGAAATTAAGATTTTCATAGTATTGTTATGTTGCCTCATTCCTCCCTTGAGAATCCTCTTTTATCCTTGGAGCATTCTAGCCTCATTCCAATAGGGCATTCTAGCATTGATGTTTTCATCATTTGCTTTCTTTTCTACCATTGTAAGAAGATCTCTCCATTAGGGAACTCAAGATCCCTCCCAAGGAGGAAGACAAGACTCATATGTCCTCATTTCTCTATGGTGTTTTGCCAACTAATATAGTTATCCATTGGTGGCATAATCTTGGTCATTGATTTATTGTTTATGGTTCTAAAAGTTTGTTATGCATTCTAGTTTCATTTCCTTAGTTGTTTTTAGTTTTTTTACTTGTTTATTTCATGTTCTTGGCTTGTTTAACTCATGCACTAACCTCTGTCTTGTCTATTTGGCCCAACTAAGCATGAAAATGCCCTTGTTTTCCTCACCCAAGTGACGAAACAGACACAACAGATTGGCGACCATACTGGGGATAGGTATTAATTTCCACCCTATTTGGGCTTAGAGAGAACTTCTTTTTGATCCATTTGTCTTGCAGGTACCAAAACCGGCCTAGCCTTACCTATCAAGAGCCATGTTTTGAGCTGGAGGAGGAGAATTTCACTCAAAATCCCCCTCGATGCGTATCAGAACGTGCGCGGGTATTGCAGCCCACAGACGCGCACTTAACACATTTTGCACCTAAAAGGCTTATGTTCTCTGCACATTATGCGCCCAAAAGGCTTATGTTCTCTGTGCATTCTGCTCACTGTGCACCCACTGCACCTCTGTCTGAACTGTAACCCACGCACATTTCCAGAGTGTCAAAATTGTAAGCATTTTTGTGATAATTTGAAGGCCCCTAGCCTTCAAATTCTTGTTTTCATGCAAATTGTAAATGCACTCCACTTAGACTCTTTTCCCATATGAAAGGTTAGATAAACATAGACACTTAGGGGGTAAAAAGAACCATATATTATCCTCGTTTACTTTGGTTGCCACATGGATGGCTTGTTTAGTTTGTAAAAGTTAAGTTGAGGTTATTGCTATCACATATAAAAACACTTGCATTGGGACCAAAAATCAACTTTGATCATTGAGTATGCTCTTTTGTCACACCATAGAGCGATCTTGAGAATCATAAAGGTGGTTAAGGGGACATTTTATCTCCCTTAACAAAAATATTTAGGAGAGGACAAAGCCCCCCTAGGGATCCTTTTATTTTCTTCTTGAAATCATCTTAAATTTGTAAAGGGCCCATACATGCCCACATGTTGAAAACTTAGGATAGTTTCTTGAAATTGCTTTCTTAGTTTACATCACTAGGAGAGTTTAAATATCAAATTAACGGGCCCTTACATGCCCACATTCTTGCAATCTAGGATAGTTTTTTAAGCTTTTTGTTGTAGGAAAATCTCCCTGCGGACAAGTAGATTGCCTCAAAGAGCTTGACCCTAACTCTAAGACAGAAAATGCTTAACGTGGACACTGACTTCCTTTCAAATCTATTCAGTTGAGGATCTGCCCTAGGATCATGGATGGACTAGGGATTCGAATCCAACTACCTTCCAAGAATGAAAAGATCCTTCCCCCATTCATCTCAACAACTTAACTACTGCCCAGAATAGGTAGCGCTCCCTCAAAAGGGCCATCAGAGCATTGTAGCGCTCCCTAGTAGGCTTTAGGGGGGCGCCAGCGCTCTCAAAATATATAGCGCTCCCTCAAAAGGGCCAGGGGAGATTTATAACGCTCCCTGACAGTGTAAGGGGGAGCGTCGGTGCTCCGAGATAGTGTAAGGGGGATCGCTCCCCTCCAAAAACTTAGTTTTTGACGTGCTTTCAGATGGAAAAAGGTTTGCAAGCCTGCTGACTCATTTCTCCTCTTCCAAATCAAATGTTTGAGGTGTTTCAAGTGTCCTTCTCATGTCGCTATAGGCACGACATAGGCATCATGGCAGTATGCTTCCCTGACACTTGCGGCACTTGCGAGCAACATGCGACACTTGTGACCTTGTGAGCAAAATGAGACACTTGCGACCTTTGTAATGACGATACTTGCAACACTATCAAAGTGAGTAATTTTGATGTGTAACACTTTCTTTGAGTAAAAAACATTAGGGAGTTTAAAGGATTGGTAATGGACCCATATGTCCACATCCTAGTTTTTTAGGGATTTTAAAATTTTGCAAGGTTGTACTAATGACACTTAGTAAGATAGGTAACAAAGATTTATAAGGACCATAGGATGTCCACATGTTGAAAATTCACACCTAACTTATTAAAATTTGGCACATTTCATCACTTTCTCACACACAAAGTCACTACTCACTCACATAATTTCCATCTTGAATTGTGGAGGTTGAAGTAGGTTTTCTCCAAAGGAATTCTGAAGCATCCCACTATTTCTTGAAGAAATTATCCACATCCACTTAATTCAAATGAGATTGGTTCACACCCCCAATCTCTCAGCCCACCACATCTAAAGTTTTTCTAAAAACTCATTAAGTTTTCCTCCACGAGAGGTGCCAAAATAAATGTTTTAGTCTAGGTAGGATCTCGGGTGTAGGCATCCAAATAGCCCCCCATTATCTAGTTCTCACATTTTCAAACATTAGAAGTTGATAAATAGGGAAATTTAAAATCCTCCAAGTCAAGTGTTCCTACACCATAAGGCAGGGAGATACCCGTGAAGGGTTGAAGGCCGAGGTCTGGTTGTTATGTGCATCCCCCCTTGATTCAACCAACTCTTGGAAGGGATCCAAACCGCGACCCATTTCTGAGGCCGAAAATATAAATGTTGCACTTTGACTGAGGTACCTAGTGACCAACTTTAGGACATCTACCCAGGTGGAAATTGTGGGCTGCAATTGCACCTTGATCATATTTCGTGTGGCTATTGGGAAATATCGCCAGCTCTTTTGGGATATGAACCCTCTACCCCTTATTATAATTGATTACTTCATCCTTCACTAGTTCTTCTTTCGGTGGCTTTAGACCCCACCGTTGAGTGCTCTTGGAAGGTCCAGTGTTATTTGAGAGGAAGGAAGATACGTCTTTTAGGACACGAGCATTTGTTTTATTTGTTCCCCCATGCAGAAAAAACCCACCTACCCACATGTATGCTTATTTACAGTTGATTTATGTATGATTCTCATTTGATTACATGCACTTGTGAGTTATATTGTGAAGGTCTAAATTATACAAAGTCTCTTGTTCATTTATTGCTCTCATCACCATTTGCACACTTTCACTTTTGCTAGTCAAACATCATAGGGGACCCACATAATCCCTGTCGTTCTCGATGCTTGTAGAATCTCCCTCCTATTTTAGGAGGCATTCCTAGTCTTGTTGACTCATCGAATCAACCATCTCACACCCCTGTGAGTGCCACCATTTTGGGATCATCTTTTCTTGGTTCCACTCTACTTGGGTCCAATTCCCAAGGCCATCCATCCACTAGATCTCCTTCAAAAGGAGACGCAGAGGAAAACATCTTCTCAAGGGAGAAGTACAACCCCACCAAATCCACCTCAAGGATCAGGTCCACTACCTACTCACACCATGGCTGAAACTAATCCTCCACCAACACCCCCCATGCCATACTTGGCATCTCTCAAAATTCCTTATTTGAGTAAACACACAAATGATCCTATTTTACATGACCTCACATGGCCCAATATGCCTACAAAGCTACCTTAAGATATTCCAAATTTTGAAGGAAAATCGGGGGAAGATCCTGCCAATCATGTCATGACCTTCCACTTATGGTGCTCTTCAAACAAAATCATGGATGACTCCATCCCCTTAAGGTTATTTCAATGCCCTTAAGGTTATTTCAATGAACACTCACTGGTCCATTAGCCAAATGGTATGTGGACAAAAAATCAGGGTCCCATGTGACTTTTGAATCCTTGGCCAAAGCCTTTTTGGCCTTTTTCCAACTACCAGTTTGTCATGCCATTGGTTTAGAACTACTCTCCAAGTGCAAAAAAACCTCAGATATGCATATTACTGATCACATCCACGAGTGGTATTGGCAATGTAGTTTATGTAAAGAAGAAACCACCAAAGAACAACGTCTTGATTGGTTTCTAAAATCACTCATCTTTATACTCTCCAAAGATGTGGCATCCACCTTCCCACAATCCGAAGAGGAAGCCATCAACAAGGCTCAACATTTCGACCTCATTTATTCTCATTCAGGTTACTTATACATAGTATTACCTGATGCACCCAGACCTATACCATTTGGCTAGTAAAAACCTGGCATGTCTCATGCTACGGATGGGTTGATTGGTACCACAACACACCACAACCCGTACATCCAACCACCACCTATGTACGATACACCCAAATATCCATCGACATATGGAGGGCCATATTATTACCCTTATTACCTTCCTCCCCCTTACCAATATCCATATCCTGTTACTCCCCCTCCACCCATGAGTGGACCCTAGCCAACACCCATGATGCACCGAACCTCTCAACCAAGTTTAGGTTCCCCTTCTACCTCAACATATAACCTGGGCACTAGTGAAATCACTTCACCTTCCTATGTGCCCTACGTATCATTGCCACAAAACAATCTGTATTTTCCATTTCCTGGTCCTCCACAGCTAGTTGCTCCTCCACACGGACAACCACACACCAACGTTAACTTTGTTCAACCCTCTCCCATTCAACAATTTCATACTTTTGAATAGTTGAATACAACAAATCCGGCCCATCAGTTGAATAATGCCAAGAAGAAAGGAAAAAACCAAAACAATAATAACCTGAAACCAGGGGGAAATAACCCCCAACAAAACCAACCTGTTGGGGGCAACCAGAATCAGGGTAACTAGAACCCCCATGGGGACAATAACAACAAACGGCAAGGGAGGAACAACAACAACCACCTCCGGGCAAACTTCCCTTGCGCTCTTTGCAGTGAGACTGGACATTATACTCACCATTTCCCCCAAATTTATGACTTTAAAAAGATGAGAGAATCCATGAATGTGCCATATCCTTTAGCATTGCCTACCCCTCACCAGGCCCCACAATAGTATTTGCAACAACCACCCTCGGCCATGTTGCAAAACCCTATTCCACACCAAGGCATGATGAATACTCAACATGAGGTACATATTGCCCTGCCAAAAATGGGACAATATCAAAGCCCAGGACCCGTACACCCTGGAAATCTAGTGGATTGCAATATCCTCCTCACTAGCAAAGAATAAATTCTTCTGCAAATGCGCTGTCATCAATACAATGCGCCCCCTAAATCTACTCCCACCACTTCGAGAGCAGCTCCAAATACAGTCGAAAAATCCTTGATGATTCCACACCCTAACATTGAACCTACCATTTGTATCCCTCGCATTCCATTATGACGAAATGTCAATAACCCTCAGGCTAGGGAAACACACAATTACATTCTAGTCGATGACTTGGCACAATATCCTGCAGCCATGTTTGTATTAGAGGTCCTCCAAACATATCCAATTCAATGTAAATCCTTACTTTCCACCTTGGGGGCAGTTGACCCAAATGATACTAGACTCATCACATTTGATCTAGATAGTGGAGAACCTCGTCTCCCCGCTCTGGTAGATTTCCAAATACCAGTCAAGATTCAGAACATCTGATCCGAATTATTTTTAGCATGAAATGAGAGCGGAGATATAACATAGAAATATTCAGAGATATTGCAAGAGAGACAACAATATAACAGAGATATAGCGGAAATATAAAAAGATTCACAGATATACAGTAATACATGATTTCTATTAATGAAATAAATGTACAGAGACTGTAAAAGTATAGAGTGAAAGACTCGCTAGAATGGTGGTAGCTTATCTCTGAGAAGAGATGTGACGGCTACTCGAATTCGCAAGAAGATGATTACAATGAGGCTCTAGAGGCCTTTTTACAATAAAAGGGAATGCCAAAAGTCCTAGACATCCAAAAACCTAACCCTAAGAGATGAAGAGCCAAAAGTCATGTGGGCCCCGTTTGGGTAAGTGAGTACATCAAC
>CBVK0100793253.1:0-11036 GCA_900067695.1 Picea abies | reverse complement strand
AGTTCCATCATCGATCAACCCCACTTTTCATCTGAAAAGTGAAACCCAAGTGATTGATCCAGTACTGTCATTGGTCAGTCCCACCCTTCATCTGAAGTGTGCCAACGTGGTCAATCCCAATCCTCTAACGAGTGCCAAAGTGGTTCCTCTGGTCCCTTCATTGGTCAATTTGGTTGATCATGTCATCAGTCTGGCCACGTCCTTAGTTGAACCAGTTGACAAAGTGGTTGATCTGATCCCATATTTGGTCAATCCCACTCTCCCGTTAGAGAGTGAAACCCATGCGGTCGATTTGTTTCCACCTGTCGACCCCATTCTCGCCTTGGAGAATGAAACCCAAGTGGTCGATTTGATGTCATTATCAATCGATCCTACTCTCTCTCCAGAGAGTAACCCGATTCTGCCCACATTTTTATCATTGATACAAAATCTACCTTGCTGGGGGGAGTTCCTCATTCTCCTGTGAAACCCCATACAAGTAATGAGGCCATCCTTCTTGATTGGGGTGCGCTAACTGGAGCTCGTCTTCCCTCCCACATTCCTTTCAAGATTACAGTACAGGTTTGTGGACAAACCATTCCTCATACATTGATATATGAAGGTTCATTCGTTAGTATTTTGTCCTCTATTGCTTGGCAAGATTTGGGTTATCCTCAGCTTGTTTTGGTTACTTCGAATTTTTTCTCTTTTAACAGAAGAACCAATCACCCTTTAGGGATCCTTCCCCAATTTCCTGTAACTTTGGGAGGGAAAAATGTCTTTATTGATGTTATGGTAGTCCAGGATCCCTTGGATTTCGATTTACAACTTGTGCGAGATTATGTCTATGCCATGAAATCTATTGTGTCCACTCTCTTTCGTGTCATATATTTCCCTCACGATGGAATAATTGTGACTATTGATCAACTTTCATTCATTGGCCCTAACTTTCCCATCAACCCAATGACCTCCCTAAACAGGTCTTATATGCAGTCGTTATCACCCCTGCCACAGGTCAATTATGTTGCATTGTCTCCCATGACATCAAATTCCAATGACTTAGATCCGGTAGTTGACATGATGATTTCTTCGGTAGGTCTATTGGAGCTTGATCTCCTTACCCCTATCACGAACCCCGACATTTTCTCAGTATATTGGTGGCTCTTTGCTATCATGGTCTTCTCCATACTTGTATTGGTATTGGGGTTCCATACTTGTTCATTAGATGAGGATGAACTAGCCTTTATCTAGCCCTAACACTACTACTTCCTTATAAATATGGATTACTTGGCTAGCTGTTGATTTCTCATGGTGGTTCAAATATCCTTTCCTCCATAATTAATCCATCATTTTTTTCCATTTAGCCTGCAACATTAGGGTCCTTGACTGAAATTTCATTGAATTTGGATGTATAACAAGTTTCTATAAAGGATATGGACTGTACAACAATTGATTTGTATATGGAGTGTACAACAACTAATTTGCAGAGTCTTGAGTTGAGGAAGTTGGAATATAGAGATCAAGTATATCCCATATTTCACTAAAATTGGATATGCATTGAAAGTGGGCTTCATAAAAGCCTCTTTTTTATAATCTATTATTTTTATGATGATCGTTACTGGGAATATGGAAGCTCATGGGAAAATCATGCTCTCACTATCTAGACTGAGATACATGCCATTGGAGCTCATATAAGTGAAGGATGAAGAGTAATTTGGTATAGTGGCCGATTGAATAACATGTTGTGGTCGTCTTCTAGATAAAAAATATTATAATATTTTATGAATATCCATTCAAGGTTCTCCCTGTCTTAATTGAGGGAGAGATTTTTAGTTAAGTGGATAAGCAAATTCAGGCACTCTAGCTTTCCTGAATTAGTCGGTGCTTATGTTTCTTAATATCTTGATTCTTTGGTTGGTACCTCTTATGGGGCAGTGTCATCATGATGTCTTGGGGGGTATACATGTGGGAGGGATACTTGACGTGATCTTGATCCGACTCTTAATGTGGGATTATCCACTCCACAGTAATTTCATTCAATTTGAATCTTGCTCGAATTAGAAAAGTGTGGTGCAATTCTAGTAGGTAATTGAACTGTATTCTGACCTGCATTTTTGGAAAATGATGAAGAAGGAGATAATTTTACCCCACCAAATTGATCCTTCCTTTCATATAAATTGAAAACTTCCTCCCTTCTTTGCTTTCTCCCTTATTACATAAGCAAAGCAAGGAAGACATATTGAATTTAGAGGAAAGGAGCTAAAGTATCTAATGTGGAGGAAAGGAACAAACAAGCTATTGGGGAAGAATTATCTCCATCATCTTCCACCAAGAAAGAACATCAAAATAGAGTAAAATTACTTGCCATATTTGCACCACACTTCTATGATATAAACAAGAAAGTGGATTTCAAAAAATAAAGTGGATTTGAAACATGACGGGATGACTATGGAATGATTAATCCAACAGTCAAAGTCAGATAAAGATCCCAACAAGGTTACCTCTGCTAATGAGTTTCTCTTGAATAATCCTCCCCAATCCATCATGTTGACACTACCGATGAAGGCAACGAGGGAGACAATAGGTCACAAAAAATAGGCACAGCCTAACAGAGGACAAGAACAATAAAGAAATTTGAGTGCCCCTCAACTTCGTATTACAACTTATACAAATAACTCAAGATCTCAACATTGAATCTGATGTTTATACCATTGAATGATTTTTAAGAAAAAAATTAGTTATCTAGAAGACGACCACAACAAGATATTCAATTGACCACAAAAATTAGTTATCTAGAAGACGACCACAACAAGATATTCAATTGACCACAACACCTAATTCCACTTCCACCTTTAATGATACAAGATTAAATGGCGTGTATCTCAGTCCAGATATTGAGAGTGTGATTTTCCTCATGAGATTCTCCATTCTTAGTCATGGTCATCAGCATAATCTTTGAGGACATTAATAAAAAAGGTTTTTATGGAGCCCACTTTCAATGCAAACCTAATTTTAGTGCAATATGGGATTGCATCATTTTATATCCATGCGACCTGTATCTACCATCTTACTCACTCCACTGGTGACTTTGAAAACTAGTTGTCGTGTATTCCATATCCTACACAAAAAATTGTTATACACCCAAATTTCAATGAACTTTTCATCACGGACCCCTAATGCATGAGGGGTAATGGAAGAAAATGATAGATTTTCTATGTAGGGAAGAAGATTGGAACCTCTAGGAGAAATGGGAAACTTGAAGACTAATCCATATTTATATAAAAACAATAGTGCAATGGTGGGAAAAGGTCTCATTGGGGGGCTCTAGAGAAATTCTCATACGTTGAACAAGTATGGAACCCTAACACCATTAGTGCCACTTCCATTACATAGTGATATTTTCCTCTAAATCCAAATTAGCTATGCCATATGTCATACAAGGGGGATCAACACTGGTACTGGAAAGGCTACAAAGTGCAGTACCATCAACACTAATGACAACAGGAGGTGAATCGCATTGAACTTTCCATATGTTCAACAACACTTCTATCAAGGTGGTGGGATCGATGGTTTTGGAAAACCCATAATACCACAAAACCACCAATATAATTGAGAAATGTAGTAGCCTCTACAGAGGATCAATAACAATGACATAAATTTCATTTCATTGAACTCGGCATCTCTTTGCCTACAACTTATATCAAGGCGTGGAGGATATGGTCTGTGAGAAGGGCCCATAATTAAACACAAAGTCTGATATATGGGAACTTCTCTCACCATGAATACACAAATGGTTATTCATATGGAAACCCTAAATTTGGTCCTTTATATTGACTCGATATCAATTTATGGAAGTTTTTATCTTTTTTTGCAAGGTTATACACATTGAGTTATATAATCGACAATTCACTCCAATGTTCTAAAATTAGGAGGCCATGCTCTCATCCTCACTTCAGAGGTAGGAAGATAAATGCCAATTTCTATTTTATTGAACTTTTGAAATTTAATGATAACATTCACGATTAAATGGAATTCACATTTTGTAAGAAAAAGTTCAACTGTATTGAGGGACATATTTTATCACAAATCTCTATACTATATCTTATCTTATTATGTAATTTATTTTTATTTGTATTTCTTGTACCATCATTTCTTAAACATGTTATTTCATTTATTTGTGTTTATTCTACTATCACTTTTAAAACATATTAATTCAAAAAACAATATTGTACCAACAACACTATCAACTATGAAAATTACATCATTAAATTTTAGAATATGATTATGAAACTTTTGCATATATTAAAAACCAATACTTTTAATTATAGATTATTAATGAAGGATCGTGGTCATATTCCATGAGTGGATGACTAACTGGATCATTTTCTCCACTCTCTTTCTGAGATTAAATATCATGTCTGTCCCTAACTAGATTCTAACACTCCACTCTCTTTCTAAAATTAAATATCATTTCTGAGGTGTTTGTGAATATATTTTTATGTAAATAATATCATGGAATTGGGTGTTTGTGAACAAATTTTTATGTAAACATGTTCATGTCATTGTTTCCCTCCCCATTGTCAATACATTCACAGGTCCAATTGAGGGTAGTGATTGAAAAATATATCATTATGATTAGGGAGTGAATTGAACCTTATTCAACTAAAAGTCTAATCCCAATGCCACCTGAATTTCCTTGGCTCAGTCGCTAGTTTCACTAATCTAAGGGGGGAATCCAGCTTGGTCAAGTTATATCCTAAGTCTTATCCATGTAATTTATATCGGTGCGAGAAAGGAATTAGGTTTAACTTGGTTTGACATTTCTAGTGGAAAATCTCAACAACAAGTGAGAGAAGACAAAAACCAATATTTGAAAGTAAAGGCTTGCTTGCAAGATATTTTAATGAAACAATATGAAAAGTGTGAGGATTATTGCATATAACAATACATTCCATCTTTTATACACCAATGAAACTTTGAAATAATAATAAATATTCATGAATTTATTCAATGGTTATGTCAAATTAAGACATTCGTTTCATATTAATTTATGTTAACAACATTTATCAAGGGTTATGTTGCATTGAGTTTGTTGAATTTGTTTGGACATAACTCACTTTCCTCAATAGTTTTGTTAAATTTCAATGTTCATATTCATTGAATTTCTCAATCCTAAATGGTTATGTTGTATTGTCACAATCATTAGGCCTATGTCACATTAATGTTAGTTGACTTTGGTTGGCCATTTTTCATTATGGTTCAGTATGGTGTTTTCTTGTGGTTCTCGCATTGCAACCTTTTTATTGGGTTATTTTGGATTACAACATTCCAACATGGTTATGTTAAACAAGAATTTTGTTGCATTACAACATTTTTCTTGCATTATGTTGAATTACAACATTTTGACATGGTTGTTTCACATTGAGACATTCATCTTAGGTAACACGACGTTGCAGTTTTAATCAAATGTCATGTCACATTGCGATGTTCATTAACAAATTTGTCAAAATGTGACATTAATCAAATGTGATGTCACACTGTGATGTTCATTAATGGTTTTGTCACATTTCGGATTTTCGCATTTCAATGTTCATAGGGTTATGATATATTGTGACATTCTTCAATGGTTATGTTAAATTTAGACATTCATTTTGTCTTACTTTGTGTTAAATTTCTACCTTCATTAATATTGATGTTGCGTTGAAATCTTTATCAATAGTCATGTTGCTAAATTGAAAAATTCATGTTTATTCACTTTCTGAATCCCAAATGGCTATGTTGAATTTGACATCCACTAGGTCCATGTCACCCTAAGTTTAGTTGACTTTCATTTCCCATTGTTCATTATGGTTCACTGTAGTGGATTCTTGTGGTTGTCCAAGTTCAGTCGTTTAATAATGTTACTAATAGTTATGTCACATTGGATATTTTATCAAAGGTTGTTGTCTCATTCCAACATTCATCAAGGATGTTTTCACATTGAGACATTCATCAAGGAATTTTTCACATTCCGGCATTCAACAAGGATTTTTTTGCATTGTGGCATTCAACAATAATTTTTTCACATTGTGACATTCAACAAGGATTTTTTCGCATTGCGACATTCATCAAGGATTTTTTCGCATTACAACATTCATCAAGGATTTTCAACAATGATTTTTTCGCATTGCGGCATTCAACAAGGATTTTTTCGCATTGCGGCATTCATCAAGGATTTTTTCGCATTGCATCATTCATCAAGGATGTTTTCACATTGCGGAATTCATCAAGGATTTTTTCGCATTGTGGAATTCATCAAGGATTTTTTCACATTGCGGCATTCATCAAGGCGTTTTTCGGATTGCAGCATTCATCAAGGCGTTTTTTGCATTGCGGCATTCATCAAGGCTTTTTTCGCATTGCGGAATTCATCAAGGCTTTTTTCGCATTGCGTAATTCATCAAGGATTTTTTCGCATTGCAGAATTCATTCACATTGTGGAATTCATCAAGGCTCTTTTTGCATTGCAGCATTCATCAAGTCTCTTTTCACATTGTAGCATTCATCAAGGCTCTTTTCACATTGCGGCATTCATCAAGGCTCTTTTCACATTGCGGCATTAATCAAGGCTCTTTTCGCATTGCAACATTCATCAAGGCTCTTTTCGCATTGAGGCATTCATCAAGGCTCTTTTCACATTGAGGCATTCATCAAGGCTCTTTTCTCATTGCGACATTCATCAAGGCTCTTTTCGCATTGTGGAATTCATCAATTCTTTTTTCACATTGCGGCATTCATCAAGGCTCTTTTCGCATTGCAACATTCATCAAGGCTCTTTTCTCATTGCAACATTCGTCAAGGCTCTTTTCTCATTGTGGCATTCATCAAGGCTCTTTTCGCAATGCAACACTCATCAAGGCTCTTTTCAAATTGAGGCATTCATCAAGGCTCTTTTCGCATCAAGGGTCTTTTCGCATTGTAGCATTCATCAAGGCTCTTTTCACATTGCGACATTCATCAAGGCTCTTTTTGCATTGCGGCATTCATCAAGGCTCTTTTCTCATTGCAGCATTCATCAAGGCTCTTTTTTCATTGCGGCATTCATCAAGGATCTTTTCGCATTGTGGCATTCATCAAGGCTCTTTTCGCATTGCGGAATTCAACAAGGCTCTTTTCACATTGCGGCATTCATCAAGGCTCTTTTCGCATTGCGACATTCATCAAGGCTCTTTTCGCATTGCGGCATTCATCAAGGATATTTTCACATTGCGATATTCATCAAGGATCTTTTTGCATTGCGGCATTCATCAAGGCTCTTTTTGCATTGCGGAATTCATCAAGGCTCTTTTCACATTGCAACATTCATCAAGGCTCTTTTTGAATGGTGCCATTCATCAAGGCTTTTTCCGCATTGCGGCATTCATCAAGGCTCTTTTCGCATTGAGCCATTCATCACATCTTTTTTCGCATAGCGCCATTCATCAAGGCTCTTTTCGCATTGCACCATTCATGAAGGCTCTTTTCGCATTGTGCCATTCATCAAATCTCTTTTCGCATTGTGCCATTCATCAAGACTCTTTAATGTATTGTGCGATTCATCAAGGCTCTTTTTGCATTGCAGCATTCATCAAGGCTATTTTTGCATTGCGACATTCATCAAGGATCTTTTCGAAGTGCAACATTCATCAAGGCTCTTTTCGCATTGCAGCATTCATCAAGGCTCTTTTCTCATTGCGCCATTCATCAAGGCTCTTTCCGCATTGCGACATTCATCAAGGCTCTTTTCACATTAAGGCATTCATCAAGGCTCTTTTTGCATTGTGCCATTCATCAAGGATCGTTTCGCATTGTTCCATTCATCAAGGCTCTTTTTGCATTACGCCATTTATGAAGGCTCTTTAACACATTGCACCATTCATCAAGGATCTTTTCGCATTGTGCCATTCATCAAGGCTCTTTAACACATTGCACCATTCATCAAGGATCTTTTCGCATTGTGCCATTCATCAAGGCTCTTTTTGCATTGTGGCATTGATCAAGGATCTTTTCGCATTGCGGCATTCATCAAGCCTCTTTTCGCATTGTGAAATTCATCAAGGCTCTTTTCGCATTGTGGCATTCATCAAGGCTCTTTTCGCATTGCGACATTCATCAAGGCTCTTTTCACATTGTTACATTCATCAAGGCTCTTTTCACATTGCGTCATTCATCAAGGCTCTTTCCACATTGCATCATTCATCAATGATCTTTTTACATTTCACCATTCATCAAGGCTCTTTCCGCATTGAGGCATTCATCAAGGCTCTTTTTGCATTGAGGCATTCATCAAGGCTCTTTTTGCATTGTGTCATTCATGAAGGCTCTTTTGGCATTGCAACATTCATGAAGGCTCTTTTGGCATTGCGGCATTCATAAAGGTTATTTTCGCATTGTGGCATTCATCAAGGCTCTTTCCACATTGCGGCATTCATCAAGGCTCTTTTGCATTGAGGTATTCATCATGGCTCTTTTCGCATAGTGCCATTCATCAAGGCTCTTTTCGCATTGCACCATTCATCAAGGATCTTTTCGCATTGCACCATTCATCAAGGCTCTTTTCACATTGTGCCATTCGTGAAGGGTCTTTAACGCATTGCACCATTCATCAAGTCTATTTTTGCATTGTGGCATTCATCAAGTCTCTTTTCGCATTGTGGCATTCATCAAGGCTCTTTTCGCATTACGACATTCATCAAGGCTCTTTTCGCATTGCGGAATTCATCAAGGCTCTTTCTGCATTGTGGCATTGATCAAGGCTCTCTTCGCATTGAGGCATTCATCAAGGCTCTTTTTTCATTGTGCCATTCATCAAGGCTCTTTTCTCATTGCACCATTCATCAAGTCTCTTTTCTCATTGCTCCATTCATCAAGGCTCCTTAACACATTGTGCCATTCATCGAGGCTCTTTTCACATTGCACCATTCATCAAGGCTCTTTTCGCATTGCGGCATTGATCAAGGCTCTTTTCTCATTGCGGCATTGATCAAGGCTCTTTTTGCATTGCGGAATTCATCAAGGATCTTTTCACATTGCGACATTCATCAAGGCTCTTTTCACATTGTGGAATTCATCAAGGCTCTTTTTGCATTGCAGAATTGATCAAGGCTCTTTTCACATTGCGGCATTCATCAAAGCTCTTTTCTCATTACAAAATTCATCAAGGCTCTTTCCGCATTGCACCATTCATCAAGGATCTTTTCGCATTGAACCATTCATCAAGGCTCTTTCCACATTGCGGCATTCATCAAGGCTCTTTTCACATTGAGGCATTAATCAAGGCTCTTTTCGCATTGCACCATTCATCAAGGCTCTTTTGGCATTGCGACATTCATCAAGGCTCTTTTGGAATTGCGGCATTCATCAAGGCTCTTTTCACATTGTGGCATTCATCAAGTCTCTTTTTTCATTGCAGCATTCATCAAGGCTCTTTTCGCTTTGCGGAATTCATCAAGGCTCTTTTCGC
Organism: Picea abies; assembly: GCA_900067695.1. NCBI lineage: Eukaryota > Viridiplantae > Streptophyta > Pinopsida > Pinales > Pinaceae > Picea > Picea abies. Next base: position 1,576 of record CBVK0100793253.1, on the reverse strand, counting down.
TTTGCGGAATTCATCAAGGCTCTTTTCGCATTGCAACATTCATCAAGGCTCTTTTCGCATTGCGACATTCATCAAGGCTTTTTTTTCATTGCGACATTCATCGAGGCTCTTTTCACATTGCGATACTCATCAAGGCTTTTTCCACATTGCATCATTCTTCAAGGTTTTTTCTGAATTTCACCATTTATCAAGGATCTTTTTGCATTGTGCCATTCATCAAGGTTCTTTTTGCATTGCGACATTCATCAAGGCTATTTTCGCATTGAGGAATTCATCAAGGATCTTTTCGTATTGCGCCATTCATCAAGGCTCTTTTCGCATTGCACCATTCATCAAGACTCTCTTCGCATTGTGCCATTCATCAAGGCTCTTTAACGCATTGCAACATTCATCAAGGATCTTTTCGCATTGCGGTATTCCTAAAGGATCTTTTCGCATTGTGATATTCCTCAAGGCTCTTTTTGCATTGCAACATTCATCAAGGCTCTTTTCAAATTGCGGCATTCATCCATGCTCTTTTCACATTGTGGCATTCATCAAGGTTCTTTTTGCATTGCGACATTCATCAAGTCTCTATTTGCATTGTGACATTCATGAAGGCTCTTTTCTCATTGCGACATTCATGAAGGCTCTTTTCACATTGCGACATTCATCAAGTCTCTTTTCGCATTGCGACATTCATCAAGGCTCTTTTCGCATTGCGGAGATCAACAAGGCTCTTTTCACATTGCACCATTCATCAAGGATCTTTTGGCATTGTGGCATTCATCAAGGCTCTTTTGGAATTGCGGCATTCATCAAGGCTCTTTTGGCATTGCAGCATTCATCAAGGCTCTTTCCGCATTGTGGCATTCATCACGACTCTTTTCGCATTGAGGCATTCATCACGGCTCTTTTCACATAGCACCATTCATCAAGGCTCTTTTTGCATTTCACCATTCATCAAGGCTCTTTTCGCATTGCACCATTCATCAAGGCTCTTTTCGCACTGCGCCATTCATCAAGGTTATTTAATGCATTGCGCCATTCATCAAGGCTCTTTTTTCATTGCGGCATTCATCAAGGCTCTTTTCACATTGTGGAATTCATCAAGGATCTTTTTGCATCACGGAATCCATCAAGGATCTTATCGCATTGCGACATTCATCAAGGCTCTTTTCGCATTGCGACATTCATCAAGGCTCTTTTCGCATTGCACCATTCATCAAGGCTCTTTCCGCATTGTGCCATTCATCAAGGCTCTCTTTGCATTGACGCATTCATCAAGGATCTTTTTGCATTGCATCATTCATCAAGGCTCTTTTCGCATTGTGCCATTCATCAAGTCTTTTTTCTCATTACTCCATTCATCAAGTCTCTTTAATGCATTGTGACATTCATCAAGGCTCTTTTCGCATTGTGCCATTCATCAAGGCTCTTTTCGTGTTGCACCATTGATCAAGGCTCTTTTCTCATTGTGGCATTGATCAAGGCTCTTTTCGCATTTCGGAATTCATCAAGGATCTTTTCACATTGCGACATTCATGAAGGCTCTTTTCACATTGTTTCATTGATCAAGGCTCTTTTCACATTGCGG
>CBVK0100793251.1:0-10451 GCA_900067695.1 Picea abies | reverse complement strand
TCAAGAAATTCTTCTATAGGGTGAAACCCTACACACTCTGAGATACTTATAGTCAACCTTCCTCCCTAACTTACTTCCATATTCCATCCCTATCCTTCCTCTGTTGAACTATATTGGAGCATCAACTATATTGACCTAACTCCAAATGGAACCTATAAGCGGAAGTGTCAACTCTCTTGACCGAGCTTCCCTAGTAGGAAACTAAAATTCATCATCACACGTCTAGGGGAGTGTGAGCTAATACCGTCCTCCCATGACTCTAGGTTTCATAGGATACACACCATGAAATACCTCCACCCATCCTAATATAACTAGGGTCAACACCCTACCATGGACCATACACTGGCACTCTGTTGCTGGGAATTTTTGGCTCAGTGGCCCGAAAACCACAAGGATTCCTAGAGCTAGGGAGCCAAAGAGGTTGTTCCTAGTTGGATGGGAGGTTAATATTTAGTTTGAGCAATTGGGAAGGATCATCAACAACCAGGAAAGGGGATAAATCAACTAAGCTATAGGTTGAGGTAGATACTTTATGCATTTTACTAGTGATCTACTGTTATTATATTGTTGTTGATTATTATGTTGTTATGTTGTTAGTATGATATTGTTATTATAATATTAGTATGCTACTATGTTGTTAGTATGTTGTTGTTATTATCTTGTTGTTAATTATCATGTTTTTTATTATCATGTTGTTGTCGATTATTATGTTGGTAGAAAGATAATCAAGAAAGGAAAACAATGAATTGAATTGAAATTAAGGTCTTGCAAATGGTATCAGAGCATGGTTTCAAAACTATTTAAAATGTAGTAATTGAAGAATTTCGTGAACATTTTAAATAGAAAAATTGGTTTTGAAACTATTTAAAATGTAGTAAAATTGGTTTTGAAACATTTGGGTACTGGGACCTGTGGATTATTTAGTTGCAAAGAAAATTTTAAAGAATCTCTCGATATTTTGATTAAAATGTTACTTTATCATATAATGACTAATATGCTAGCTTGACGGGGCCAGAATGAAGAGGTTGCAGACCAGGTTGGCACACAGACAAAATCTTAGTGTTGTGGGTGGTCAAGCCCAAGTTTCAGTTTTGAAGCCAGGATCTGATACCATTTGTAAGACATTAATTTCAATTTAGTTCACTATTTTCATTTCTTGATTTTCTTTCTACCAGCATAATAATCGACAACATCATGATAATCAACAATAAGCTAATAACAACAGCACACTAACAACATAGCAGCATACTAAGAACATAATAACAACAACTTACTAACAAAATAACAACATACTAACAACATAATAATAGTAGCATACTAACAACATAATAATCAACAACAATATAATGAAACCAGATCACTAGTCTACATCAACATATAACTTAGTTGATTTAGCCTCTTTCCTGATTGTTGATGATCCTTCCCAACTGCCCAAACTGAATATTAACCTCCAGACTGTTGGGCACCAAATCGGGCTATCTTTCTGCTGCATTTCCATTACCTTTTGGACCTTTTTGCACTTATTTACCTATGTTTACTATGCTAAACCTGTAAGGTAAATACCCCTGCCTTGTCTATTAGAATATTTTATTAATGAAATAAAGTTGTGGAGTTTTTCCTATTCATAGCACTAAAATGAACGTTTGATCATAGCTTCTGGAGAACAATAACCAAGGCTTCAGTATCCTGCAACAGATCCGCTGTTCACAACAACGACCAAGCCATAAGGAGGCCGCGTAGCTAGAGCCGCAGATCCTTGAACCATTCTTGGGCATCTCACTGATATTGTCTATTTGGTATTGGTGTCATTCCAACTAATGCATATTTTTGGGGATAAAGTTACCATTTTTTGGGGAAAGAGGTTGTTCTCCCTCTCCATGTATAAAAGACAATTTATTCCTATAACGGGGGATGCCCCCATTGATATTGTAATAACCCTTTGTAGATTTATAAAGAATTATCTACATTGTTGTTTTAATCTTCGTTGTGACTAACGCAGCTCTGATCAGAGAGCTGGGCCTGCTCTTTTGATTAGGTGTTGCATCTTTCTGTGTGTATTATTTATTTATTAGTTATGCTTGTTGTTACAGTATTTTAATTCCTATGACTGTTTTTCGGAAGTTGTAATTAATCTATTTTTACAACAATGTTTTGAATCTTAATCGTGATCCCTTGGCCAGAACGGATTGTTCTCTTTCCCCTGCATATACCTTGTGCATTGCCTTGAAAGAATACACACCCATATTGATAAATTAATGTAGGAAAAGGGTGAATAAATCGTTCATACCTAGACCCCAACACCAACAAACTAGGAACAACCTCTCCATCTCCCTAGCTCCAGGAATCCTTGCAGTTTGCTGGCCCCCAAGCCCAAAATTCCTAGCAACAACATTGCCCTGTGAGAGTTTCCAAAATTCTCTTTTCTCCCAATTTTCCTCCTCCTGCTTCACCTCTTGCAGAAATTTCCAATGCAAAATGAGACCCCTGTCCAAGTCCCCTCCTCTCTTCCTTATCATCCTCTCTCAATTCCCCCTCATTAATTTCCCAACAACTTTATCCCCCAATTAATTCCTCAATAACCTTATCTCCCCATTAATTACTTCACCCACCCTTTAATAATAACATAATAAAAGTCTAACTTCATATATTTTAATAATTAATTCAATTGAAAATAAATAAATAAACTATGATAAAAATTAATTGATTTGGGTTGTTAGAGTGACATAACCCTAAATGAACATCACAATGGATGGAATTCAACAAAATCCATTGGATCTGTACATCACAATGTGACACAAACATTGGTGAATGTAGTTATTTGACATTTAGGTTAGCCTTGAAAATGTTTTCACATTGCGACATTGGTTTAGGGTTTATTTCACCTTGTGACATTACTTTAAGGTTATGTTTGAGTGTGATGTTTATGAATTTTTTCCATCGTATTGGAATATGGGTGCCAAATTAAAGGTTACCCATAATAAACCATAGTTGACTACATTTAGGGTTATATCACCTTGTGAAATTCCTTTAGGGTTATGTTTGAGTGTGATGTTTATGAATTGTGTCGTCGATATTGGAATGTGGGTAAGGTCATCCACAATCAACCAAGTTGTTGACTATGGTAGATGTTCATTTAGGGTTATGTCACCTTCAGACATTCCTTTAGGGTTATGCTTGATTTTCATGTTTGTAAATTGAGTTCCTCATATTAGAATGTGGGTGTCAAATTAATGGTTATCGATAGTGTACCATTTATAAGCATCAGAATAATTTGACTATTGTTGACCATGTTGATTATGGTGAGTTTACTATGGTATTATCGCATTGTGTCATTCATCTTGGTTGAATTATGTCAAGTTTTTACATTCTTGAATGGAATGTTGCAATGTGACATAAGCTTAAATAAACATTACATTGTAATGTAACCATTAAGGAACGATGCAATTCAATGTAATACATTGAATATGTACATTACAATGCGACACAACCATTGAGGAATGAAGCTATTTGACATAAGTTAGCCTTCAAAATGTTATATCACATCGCAACGTTCATTAAGCTTATGTCACGGTGTGACATTCCTTGAGATTTATGTTTTAGTTTTAACCTTAAATGAACATCATATTTTGACATGTCATTTCTATTTGAAATAAGTTAGCCTTGAAAATATAATATGATTAAATTGATAATTTATTAGTCAAAATTTGCAAATCTTAAGATAATAAAAAATAGATTATGATTTTAATGTACCTAATTTTATTTTTGGAGAAAGGAAGTTACATTTTTATTATTGTTTTAGTAATTAAAAATAAAAATAAAATAAAAAAATCAACTTAAGAAACGAATTAAATTTTTCAAGAATTATGAAAATTAAAGATATAAATCAAATCAAATCAAACTAAGAAAATAAAACAATTTTTTAAAATATTCATCAAAACTTATATATAACAAATTGTATCTATGGAGCGATTGTGCTATCCCTTCTACCTTAAGAGAACTTTCCAGAATGGACCTCGATTCTACAATTCAAAAAGATTACTATTTCAAATGCTCTAATTTCTTGGAAATTTTCATTCAAATTTCAATCAAATTTTGGTGTTGAAGAAATGAAATTGAATTTAATATATACCAGAAACACAGAGGCACAACACAGTTTGGATATCTGTGAGGATATCTAACACAGTTTGGTTGCATTCATTCTACAAAGTTGCCTTCACAGCGTCTAGCGTGTGTGATTTTGGGAGGCTCACACACAAATGTTTTGATATTTATAGAGGTTATTCTTTATGTGCAAAGAATGGGAAGAACTGTAACATAAAACATTGTGTATCTTCTTTAAGAGGAAGAGTGGTAATTGCTATCCACCACTCACATAACTGCCTCACAATAGTTACCGTAGTTGTTGACAACTGTACTATCTGACCCGGAGGTAAATAAGTCCAGAAATTTGGAATTCAGAAGACTAGAAAGAAGCAGGTGTAAAAGCTTCTGAAATTTGAAATTATGATATGCCATGAGATCTACTGCTCACAACCACTTGCGCGTAGATTCGACGACTCAGATCCATCTTCACCACACATCTTACCTTCTGCTCTTGGTTTGACCTGATGTTCAATCTCTTCTCCTCATAACCACGACATAGACTCAGTTATTTCATGGATTTACAAAGGAAATCACGACTAACCACCTCGCAACATTACCAGATCTGACGGCTGTGAAGGATTCTCCTTATCTCGAACAGATCCTACATCCCACATTACTCTACAGCCCCATACAACATCTATCGTGGTTTTATAATATCGTTACAACTCATGATCTTCGTAACACGACCACGGTAACTTCTTAGAAATCAGGAATGTTTTGACGTTCGAAACTGGTTCCTCTTGACACAATTTCCACCTAAAACCTTGGTTATCATGACCACTTACCAAACCCATCCAACCTTAGTCAACTGGAAGAATAAATCTGGTCCGGAGTTGTCTAAATAACCCAAGCCGTTAGACAACTTAACTAAATAACGCACAGAATAACCTGTAGCTGATCAACGAAACGGGTATTATATATATGTGTTGTATGAGCTCTTGTCTGTATTGTTCTTAAAGGAAACCTATAACAAAATAATACTAGCACTTCCAAAATACATTCAAAGAAGTATTTTATATTGGAGTAAATTAATAGCAACACAAAGACAACTAGTTAAAAATCATGTGATCTTAAGATAATCAATATTTAAGAATGAAAAGAAAACTCAATTCTGAGTATTGATATTATCCATCGTTTAACATTAGAAATAAATTCCACAATAATCAAATGATCGATTGATCACACATAAAAAATGGAATAATCACACAAGCTAAAGCTACAATCAACCATAATAATATTATCATAATACAACAGTAATGAATTTCTTTCCCATATTCTTTCTCAAAATCACATGCCCATATTATGGTCCAAAAATGAATTTTTTGGAATAATAGACTCTTAAAGATTGAAAAAATTAATATATAAATGATAATAATTAATCATGTATTGATAAAATATACTAAAGCTAATTTAAATCAATGCATAATCAATTACTCAAAGAATATAAAGATATTATAATGAAAATAAAACAATTTTACTCACAGGACAAAAGCCATTAAGCAACCTGAAATTCCATATTCTTTGAAAATACTCGTCAATTCTCCCAAGATTCCAACCATCCGTTACTCCATTTGAAAAGAAAAAAAGTTAAAAATATATATTATACAAAAGAGAAAGGATAAAAATCCTTCCTTCTATCCAATTCTTGGATACCTGAAATTCCATATTCTTCTTTGAAAATACTCGTCCATTCTCCCAAGATTCCAACCATCCGTTACTCCATTTGAAAAGAAAAGAAAATTACAAAATAAATAATATACAAAAGAGGAAGGATAAAAATCCTTCCTTCTATCAAAATCCTGGCTCTAATCTTTATCATATATTTATACAATGAATGAATAGTCTGGGCGTCACTATTAATTTCCACCACCTCAAATTTTCCTCGTAAAGAAATACAAATATCTCTCAAATCATGCATTTTCTTGGGAAAATATCTACATGGGAGGTAAACGGGTCCATTTGGGAAATGGGTTTTCAACCGTTTCTTCAAATTCCTCACGAGTTGGCTGCAATCATTTCTGCAAAATTGCCTACCTGATCTTGACGCCTTTCAAAATTTTATCTATTGTTGCTCATAAAATTATTTGTGGCAATCCAATATTATTTTTGGATCAATCATCTTGAACGTATTTGGATAATAAAATCAATTGATAAAAATTAACATTTTTGTTTAAATTGATATTTTTATGCTCGTTTCTAAATTTTGACATATACTCTTGTAGTGAATGTCTTAAGTTTGTCTTAAAGTACATAACTATTTGAAAATGTTGATTCTGTAGCTCATTATAATTATTAAGATTCTAATGGGGGCCCTTTAAATTTTGTAAACATTTAGGGGGATTTGTTGGGTCCCAATAGAACTTTGGCTCAAAACTTGAATTTTGTCCATTTCGACAACAATTCTTTTCTGAAACTTTGTTTCAACTTCTGCTAACATGGCCCATCTAGGTTCAGTGTTGAATCCTTGGCTCTAATACCATCTTGTGAAACTTTGTTTCAACTTCTGCTAACATGGCCCATCCAGGTTCAGTGTTGAATCCTTGGCTCTAATACCATCTTGTAATATTTGGTTATTTTCTTCCCTATATTACCTTGAAGTTATCCATTTTAGAATTCAACGAAAGTCAACCAAATCCTTTTTCATGCCACCTTTACTTGCAAACATAGGACTTAATTGGCCATATAAAAACCTTTTTTAGGCTAGAGACCTTAGACTAAAAGAGTATAAATAATTCTATTGAGGTGACATTGAACTACTTACTTGTTTATTGCTCCAAATTCTTCCTTAGGGCGACAGGAGGTCACAAAATATAGGCATTGCCTAACAGAGGATAGGAGCGATAAAGCATTTTGAGAGCCGATCAACTGCGTATTGCATCTTATCCACATAACTCAAGACCTCAACCTAGAAACTAACATTGAGACCATTGAATGGTTGTTAAGAAAAAAATAGTTATCTAGAAGATGACCACAAAAGGCTATTCAATTGACCACAACACCTAATTCCACTTCCAACTTCATTGATACGAGCTTCAACGGTGCGTATCTCAGTCCAGATAATGAGAGCATTATTTTCCTCACAGGCTTCTCCATTCTTAGTCATGAGCATTGTCATGAGCATTAGCATAATCTTTGAGGAAATTAAGAACAAAGGTTTTATGGAGACCACTTTCAATGAAAATCTAATTATAGTGAAATATGGGATTGTGTCATTTCATCTCCATGCTCTCTATATCTACCATCTTACTCAATCCACTGGTGACTTTGCAAACCAGTTGCAGTATATTCCATATCCTACACAACAAACTGTTATACACCCAAAATTCAACAAACTTTTCTTCATGGACCCTTGATGTAGGAGGGGTAATGGCAGCAAATGATAGATTCATTATGGAGGGAAGAAGATTGGAACCTCTAGGAGAAATGGGAAGCTTGCAGAATAATTCATTTCATTGAACTGGCCCTTTCTTCACCAAAAGCTTATATCTAGGCGTGGAGGCTATTGTCTACAAGAAGGGACCATAATTAAACACAAACTCTGATATATGGAAACCCTAAATTTGGTCCTTTATATTGACTGGATATCAATTTATGGCAGTTGTTATCTTTTGTTCAAGATTATACACGTTGAGTTATATACTCGAACTTTGACTCCAATGTTATAAAATTAGGAGGCCATGCTCTCATCCTCACTTCGAAGGTAGGAAGCTAAATGCCAATTTCTATTTTATTGAACTCTTGAAATTTAATGATAACATTCATGATTAAATGGAAGTCACATTTTGTAGAAAAAAGTTCAATAAAACGCCAAACAATCACGATTAAAGATTCACATGAAAGAACCACAACGGCCGTGGTGTTGAGGCCAACAACTTGAAATTTAATGATAACATTCATGATTAAATGGAAGTCACATTTTGTAGAAAAAAGTTCAATAAAACGCCAAACAATCACGATTAAAGATTCACATGAAAGAACCACAACGGCCGTGGTGTTGAGGCCAACAACTTCAAATTTGGAGATAATTGTATCTACGGAGTCAGTGGGAAATGCAATGTTGGCAGTTGTTGGCAGTTGTGCTATCCCTTCTACCTTAACAGAACTTGCCAGAATGGACCTCCGTTCTACAATTCAAAAAGATTTACTATTTTCATTCACATTTCATGCAAATTTTGGAGCTGAAGAAATGAAATTGAATTTAATATATACCAGAAACACAGAGGCTCGACACAGTTTGGATATCTGCGCTGCACACAGTTTGGTTGCATTCGTTCTCCAAAGCTGCCTTCACCGCGTCTAGCGTGTGCCATTTTGGTAGGCTCGCACACAAATGTTTTGATATTTATAGAGGCAATTCTTTCCGCGCCAAGAATGGGAAGAACTGTAACAGAAAACGTTGCGTATCTTCTTTAAGAGGAAGAGTGGTAACCGCTGGCGTAACTGCCTCACAACGGTTACCGAAAATCACACGTCTAGGTAACCCAAACAGTTGAGTTTTAAGTTATTATTAATTTTTTTCTAATTTTTAAATATATAATTTTTACAACGACGATGTAACCGATGGTGGCTCTACATGTGCTTCTCATTCAATCTAGTCACGAAGACTCTTCAAGTTCTGGCCTCATTAGAAGAAGTTATTAAAAATAATAATCTAATTAAATTATAAGATATATCTTGGCTAATCGCATTATGAGTTTTTTGGTTAGAATCTGCGATGTAAATTTGGACAAAATAATTATTTTTTGTTGTTTGAATTGCATTTCTAGATGCATAAATGGATTCAACGTGCTGAAAAACCCTTGGGGCACTAGGATTATACAAACTTAGCCACTCAAATGTGCAGATCCAATCATTCATCAGCCGATATTGAGCAAAATCATAGAAAAGTTGTCGTAAAACAACCAAAAGGTAGAATGTGTTAGCACCAAAGGTCACCTCTGGATTGCGGTAGAGGTAAGCCTAGTGCCCATCAGTTTGTATGTCACAATGAATAATTTAAAGGGGGTTGAATGGGCACAGACTCAAGATAATATCATTTTAACTCAGAAAGTTGGACCAGCATGCACATGCAAATGAGGTCTTGATTCGACTTTAGTTAGTAAGTTGTAGTAAGGGTGAGTAGGAGGAAGAAATTGAGGAGAAAATGAAAAGGTCTGCTCTGGACAACAGCTCTTCGAGCAGCCTAAAGAGAACAAACTCAGAAAATAAGATCCTCTTGGATTCAGAGTTCAGGAGACTGAAAACGCTATAATTGTGTTATAATCCAACATTCATTACCACAGAGTCATAAACATCCATGTGAATCATTCAATCATGAACATTCAATATCAGACACAATAAAGCATGGAAACATGAAACTAACTTTCATCAAACAAGAAATCTCAGATTGAATTACATAACCAGATAGCCAGAGTGCTTTATAAAAACTTTACAATGGAGGAGCTTAACTCAACCATCGATCATTACAAAATAACAAAACTCCATACATATACTCAAAAAATTTGTAAACAACATTGAATTACATAACCAGATAGCCAGAGTGCTTTATAAAAACTTTACAATGGAGGAGCTTAACTCAACCATCGATCATTACAAAATAACAAAACTCCATACATATACTCAAAAAATTTGTAAACAACAGCAGAGGCATACTCGAGCTTCAATGGCATTGCGTCTTCTCAGTTAAACTGTGCATACAATCTCTTATGCACACGCCTTCCCTTGTCAAACGCAAGCTTAGAGTGTCGGGGATGACAAATTACCTAGATGGTCATACCTTTCTGACCTTCCATTCATGGGGGAAAGATGATGTTTCAACCACCTTCCCTCACTTTCATTAACTTCTTCATCGGGATCGGAACGAGGCTGAGTCGACTTGACACCTGGAAAATGTGGCATCCTCTTTCTGCGGCCAACACAACGTTTCAGCCCTTGGCGTAGCTCACGTGAACTTTGTACCTTTACCCCCATGCGACCTCAGGTCATGACCCAATGCTTATCTCCACAGACGCTTCGGGATTTTGTCCTTCGAGAATCCTCATATCACTTGACAACATAATCCCTTACTCTCCTGATTCCCAAACTCCCGAACCGGAGCCTAGTGAGCACTAGCTCCCCTCCGATATGACCTCCTCTATGAATTGGGTCTCTATCCTCAAAAGTTTTGAGACTTCGCTTCTCGTGGAGTTGGGGCATTGCACGCCTTCCTCACTTCAAAATTCTCGAAGCGGCATTCTCCGCTTTCCTGATATGTGCGCACCTTAGCACAACATGCCCCGACTTTGGATGACACACATTTGTGGGTTTTT
>CBVK0100793240.1:0-20802 GCA_900067695.1 Picea abies | reverse complement strand
CAACAGGACTCGCGAACTCCCGACCGGCGAATTCCCGATTTCTACAAGTGTGAGGGCCAGAGCCCTTAAACATCGCAAGTAGCGAATCCTGATGAGAATTAATATTATTACCTCCATTAGAAATTAATTTGCTTAGGATTAGAATGAAGTTAGATACAAGAGTGGGCGTTACAGTCTTTCTTTTGCATGGATGCATACAAACCAGTTGCATTTGTGGGTGAGTGTGGGGTTTGTAGTGAGTGTTGGTTATTATTTTCGGTTTCTATCAACGTTTGGGGTTCACCTTCCTTTCTTTTTTGTGAATGAATACAACTCATTTTTAGGGGTCTCTTGGGGGTGGCGATGTATTGATGCTAGTTGCATTTAAGAAGGGGTTGTGTTTGGTTCTATGTTTGGTTTAGGCCTTTAGAGCTCTCTATTTTCTGGTTTGTAGTACTTTTCTATTTGAATATGTTGGAGCTATGTGCTTTATTTTGCTTTATTCTTGTGGTTGGTTTTCTTTTCTTCAGTGTCGGTATTCAATGTGGAGTTTTTGTAAGAGCTTATTTTTGGTTTTCAACAATGTTTTGGGTTTTGTCATTCCCGAATTTCGCATGAATGCATATAATCCAATTCGTTTTATGGGTGAAGTCTGGGCTTTGGAGTGAGCCACGACTATCGATTTTAGTGTTTATATGTATTTGGGGTTTCACCCACCTTGGTTTTGGGAGAATGCATACAATTGATTTTGAATTCTGGGTTAAGTGTGGGATTTGTAGTGAGATTTGGTTCTTGGCTACCACTCTTAGTTATAGTTTTACTCATTGTTCAAAGTTTCACCATCCTTTCTTTTGTGTGAGTGCATAGAATCCTATTCGATTTCTAGGCTTAAACACCTTTACAATTTGCCAAAATCCACTCTTTATGTATTCTGGTGGTTCAATAGACTTTCTTTGTTGTGATTGAGGCAAGTCTCAAGATTTCTCATTTCTTTTGCACTAACACTTGAGTAAGTGAAATTTGGTCCTCCTCTTACTCATTTTAATTTTAGATACTGCATTTGTTTTGAGCCTATACAAGCTTTTGTTTGATTTCTCAGGGATTGGTTGGCATGTACCTGATCTGATTTGGGCCTTCAAATTGTTTTGAAATTGCATAAAAGGTATCATTGTTGCTTAATTAACCAACAATTTGGTATTTGGATTGGATAGCCTCACTGTAGTCATGAAGTTGGAAGCACATTTGTAGGTAGGATCTTATCCATAAATTTTGTCATTGTTTTCGTTTTAAGATGACTCATGATTTTGGTTTGATTAACATGTTATTTCACCGACCCATGCCTTGAAACTATTAGCAACGTGCTTCAAAGGAGTTTTGGATGCTTCCCAATTGACTACAAGCTTGGTATTAGGATCAGATAGCCTCATTATAGTTTCCAAGTTGGTACTACATTTTGAGGTAGGCTCTGCTCCTTTCAATTATCAGTAATGAATGTGCTTTTACCTTGTATGAATAAATGTATAGTGTCCTTTATTACCAAATTGAAAGACACAAAGAAAAACTAACATATTTTACCCATACTTATTGTAGATAAGATAGATTGCAATCACAATAGCCAAATAAAGAACCAAAATAACACCAAAATGTCATGTATTTATTACCGGAAGCAATGTTTACTTGCCTCTTCGAAGGAGTGACCTTCAATTGAGCAGAGCTCCGTTTACAAATAACTTCACAAGACATATCATTGCATTTCTTCTACATCTTTATATAGTATTTTCTACCTCCTAGGGACATTCTACAGAGGGAACTTTCTAGTAAGTGGAACCTTTTAGTAAGCCCCTTCTTACATTTGTTTCTTTCACACTACTACATGGGCCTTAATTACTAGATATGGCTCCATACATAATGCATAGAAACATATCTATCTACTTAGGGGGTCATGGAGGTTAGGAGTTGAGGCATCACATTCCCAAACAAAATTCATAGTGAAGTTTGGTAGAGAAAGCACTGGGGTTGTACGTGCGTAACAATCTTCAATTTTTCTTAAGTATGGCAGTGAGGGGAGCAACAATATTTCCATAGTTCTTGCAAAATTTTTGTAGTACCCTGTGACACCAAGGAAACCTCGAAAAGTTTTAAAAGTCTTAGGACACGACCAACCCTTCATTGCTTCAATTTTATTCGGTTCCACTCGTACACCATCCTTACTAACAATATGATTCAAATATTCTACTTTAGAGACACTAAAGGAACACTGTAACCTCTTGAGAAAGATTCGATGACGAGAACTAATTTGTAAGTTTCAATCCACATGGGTTATATGGGAATGTCGAGTTCCTCTATAGATTAGGATGTCATAAAAAAGACGACTGGACAAAATGATGTAGAAGGTGTTGAAATATGGGGTTAATGAGACTCTCGAATGATGGAAGGCGCATTGCAAAGGGCATCATTGAGAACTCATAATGGACTTCATGAGCATGAAAAGTAGTTTTGGGGATAACGACCTCCTTCATATGAATTTAGTGATATTCGGAACCAAGATTAGGTTTGGTAAAGAATCAATTCCCTTTGAGCTTATCCAAAAGATCGTCAATGACTAAAATGGGGAATTATCATTGATGGATAATTTTTTGAGGGTGAAAAAGTCAGGACACATGCACCAAGTGCCTTCTTTTTTTAGTACCATGAAAACTAGGGATGAATAAGAACTGGTACTAGGGAGGATGACACTAGCAGCTAGCAACTCCTAAACCGTCTTTTCAATTTCATTTTTTGGGAAAATGGGTGGCATGAAGGAAATACATTAGGTGGGAGGGTACTTGGTATGAGAAGAATATAATGATAATGCACATCATGGGAGGTTGGGAGGGCTTGGGGGGTGTCAAACGTTAATTGGTGTTTGGTGAGGAATAACTACAGGATAGGATGGATGGGTTGGGAAATGGTCTCAATGACTTGAATGAAATGGAATTAGTCAACAATTCATGATGCCTTGGAGAGTGTAGCTATGCTCTTCCTACTGGAAACACATGTATAACTGATGGAAATCCATGGTGATGGGGCCTAATGTCCTTAACCATTTAGCACCCAAAACAATGTCACAATCACTCATTTCAATAACAAACACGAGGTTTTTCAAGGAATAATCATCCACTTGAAGCCACACATTTTCAAGTAGTATAGTCATTTTATATCATTGTAGCTACCTTTTTTATTATTATTATTTCCAACATTTAGTATTTTGGCCATTTTCAAGTGGTGGAGATCCCGACATTAAAAAGAGGGGTTTTAATGTGTTTGATTTGGTCATGTTTGATCAAACGGTGTTTAATGTAGATATAAAAAGAAACTAAGAGCTCAAATGAGTTTGTTTTTGGCCCAAAGGTTTTCTCTCTCTTGTTTTTTCTAAAGATTGCATGTGTTTGTTTGTTATGCTAGCCATATCAAAGGTACCTTTGTCACACTCCTTTTTTATGTGAGGAAAATTTTCATTTTCCAACCACTTCATGCATTCATATATGGCTTTCTAATTCAAAGCCATCAATTGGTGAGTTTCATTTATGGCACATCATATAAAAGATGGAGTTCTTTAGTTGAAACTTGGTAAGAAATGATTTCTTTTGTGCCGATCCTTCTTTCATATTTCCCTCTTGGGCACTGATAGCTCCATTGTGCTCACAACAACCATCCTCGACCATTTTTTTTGTTCCAAGGAAACCTTGCAAGATCCCCCCCTCTTTCTCATAATATGCAAATAGAGGGCAACTCAACCGCCACCCACAATAGCGGTTGGTAACCTTGAGTGAGTCAATTTATTTGAACCTTTGACCTATGGTATCCTTGTCGATGACTTGCCTTGGGAAAATGGTTCAACTGATTGAGCTATACCTTAGGCATTTCATATATTCTTCATCCTTGTAGGATTTCATACACAAACATCTAAATTTATACATGTATAAACTGAAACCTAGTATATAAATGTCAACACTATGTGTGTGTGTATTTCCTCGAAAAAAAATTCATAATTTTATTATAGTAAACAAAATTACATGATGTATATACGTCATTGTATAGGACACATTCCATAAAAAATATTCAAAAATAGTTCAGTACAATGCCATATATATTATTCCCATCTCCATATACATTTGGAGACTATTCTGTCCATATATTCCTAGATATTCCATGGCCATGCATCCAAAAAAAGTCAAGCCAAAGATAAAAGAAATGCACTGAAAAGGATGAATTGAATTTATTTTTCTTCAAATAGCAGAGCATTGTGTGCCAACCATATTCTCCACATTGCTAACAAGGGAAGGGATTTAACATTCTTGATAGTTTTTTCCTTACACTGTGTATTTAAGTGTGTCTCAAGAGAGACCCCACTCCAAGATCCTCTCATGCCTATAATATTTTCGAGATCTAGCCAAAACCACATAGACGAAGGACAATTCCATAGAAAATCATCAATGGATTCATTGCACTATTTGTAGAGAATAAAATAACCTGGACCATTTTTTCCTCTTTTATGCAGAATGTCCTAGGTTAGTACCTTTTTCTTGAGAGACAACCACATAAATATGTAGTATTTTAAAGGGCACATAAATTTCCAAATGACCTTCCACCACCGAACCACATTCTTCTCCTCCACAATAACACTTTAAGCTTGATATCCTACCTATAACACACCCGACCTTCGAGTGGATTTCCTAGGGATATGGCCTCAAAATTTAATTCTCCTTAGGTGATCAAATCCTTCATTCGAGGTTTGTACTACACTATGATCATCCAGAGTTTTCCAACCATGGTCTCCATGCTCAAAACCGAGCCTATAATCGACAAATATATATCTTCGAAGTTCTTTGGGGCATTTATTGGTTTTGGGACACATGGCACCCACGTGGATCCACCTCACACGTGCTGCTCACAAGTTCCTTCCCCCATGGTTAATGACCATTCACAATATGAGCCCATGACTGGACTCACTCTCTTCCTCCTAGATTAGTTGTGGAGGGATTCAACGTTTCAACGCTCTTGTGCTTCACACCTCTTTACTATCTACGC
This sequence comes from Picea abies, assembly GCA_900067695.1. Classification (NCBI taxonomy): domain Eukaryota; kingdom Viridiplantae; phylum Streptophyta; class Pinopsida; order Pinales; family Pinaceae; genus Picea; species Picea abies. The sequence continues at coordinate 15,753 of CBVK0100793240.1, read as the reverse complement.
ATGAGACCACCCAGGGTTCTGAACTTATGAAGTCCCGTAAGCTCACCACATGGCTCCATCCTTTGAACCATTCGTTCTCTCTAATATACTACATCATAGGTCCTCCAGAGTCTCGATCATTTCACCAACCGTGTTAGCTAGGTAGACCCGTATCAAGAACCAACACATAGGAGGGTTTAGAGTGACACGGGGCATGTCAAGCTGGGGTCCACGTCACCCTAGGTGATATCACTGCACCACGTCACCCCAGACTGATAGGATTCTAACATTCCCCAGATCTCGTGGTCAAGATCCGGCCACATAGATTTATATATCTATGACTCTAGTTACCTTGGGGTTTCGATGTTCGAGAGTGTTGCGATGCAACCTCCTCTTATCTTCCAAAGTGCCCAATCTCTGACGTATAGGGGCTAGCACCACGCATCCTCGGTAAATCGATGACTGGGAAAGAACTTGAAGGGTCCCTCGATCTATAGCTCTAGGCCCTTCGCAACTCCGACCTTCAGGGTTTTGGATCTTGGTTTAGCTGGTAAGGTAGGTCCACCTAACCCCCGGGGAACCGCCTAAAGCAGGTCAAACTTACAGGAAACCGAGTTTCCCTGTTACCTTTGACTAATATAAGGTTGGTAAGGTCAATCATACTCCAAATTCCCAGACTTCCGTAGCTCCGAACCCAGGAGGACATAGCTTCCGTAGGCTTAGCCCAAGGTTCCTAGGTATTGGTCATATGGGTCCTCTTGAATGGATCTCATCTGCTCGTCTTCCGAACGAAGAGATCTCCTCTTTTCAAGGCTTGAAATTCATTATTCTTCCTGAGATTTATCATGAAATGGTTAAGGATTTGGGTCTGGACTTCTGGTCGCACGACAAGGGGGTCTGGAAGAGGTATCCTCTTCAGATGGACAGGTTCAGGTTGACACGATATTACCTATCCCGGTCCTCTTACATTCTTATGTCCCAGGAAGACTCAAGAGCTAAGCTGGGCATATAGACTATCAGTCATAAATGTAAGTGTACAAAGGAATGGAGGCATACACATGTCATGACCATTCTACACAGAAGTCATTTATAAATACACATATGTATAAAATCCAAGCATTCATCCATTATTCCAGATCAATACATAAAACAGGGAAAATACTTATCTGAACCAGATAACATGAAGCTATTGATGAAAGGGATGCCTGTTTCCTCCCAACCATAGGCTCAGTCATCCCTAACAGATTTACCACTAGCCACCCCCGAGATAGACCATGATGCTATGCAACAAGATCCTTTCTTCCTACTCAATGACAGTAGGGACATAGGTTACTCTCCTCCTCCCATGGGATCTTGGTAATGGTTTACATGATACCAAGCAAGGAGGACCAACCTCATTTATCAGCTTGTATCATAACCTTCTCATCAAAGGGGGTCTCTCAGGTCTAGGATGAGGTTGGAACACTCCTTGACGGACTAGGTTGAAGAACCCATCTTCAAACAATTGATTTAATTCTTGTGGGTCAGCATCAAAATGAATAGAAAATGTAGGTCTCTTATGGCCTCTTTGCCAAAAATTATTCCTGCCCCTATTTCATCCTCTGCCATGACTACCTTTATTGAAAAAACTCATATCTAAAAACAATTCAAATTAGAGTATGAATCAAAATAACTAATCAATCATCAAATACTTTGCCTAAAGATAAAATTGAAATATTGGCTCTCTTCATTTCACTCATTAGAGTACATGCAACCAATTCATCACTCTATATATAACAACCATAAGCATTTTGCAGCTTGATCCATAATATCATTTAGAATAGGGAGAAATAATGACATATAGGATATGATGGGATTTTTAATAAATGAAAAATGGATTCATGAAAGGGAAAGTATGAATATTGTTCTAAATACAAAACAATTCTAAACCCCAAATACATCATATATACTCATATCATCAGCCTCATATAACTACAAATATCATCAATTATTCGTATAATCCTTATTCGAAAATGTGCCTCTTCCTTATCAGGACATGGGAAAATAAAATGATTCGGAAATAATGAGGGGTTTGTAATTAATGTAAAGTGGATATAATGAATGGGAAATGTAATCAAAACACATCATTTTATCAATTATAATAATCAATCACAAGTTTGAATTCCCCCTTTTTGTATAATTTCTGGAAAATAATTAACAAAACAAAATTTCTAAAATCCTTTTTATCACAATGTTTTAATCCATAGAACAACACTCTTTTAAACTCTATTCTATAAAAAATTTAATCCACTAAACTCATCTTATGACATATTGAATAGGATATCGAGGTGATAGAGCACAAGAAAACTTAACCCATAATCCATATTATTTGTCACCTCTCATCTTGTAGTAGGTCAAACTTCTAATCAATATTGAAATTTTCAGAAGATCATGCAAACCAAGCAATCCCAATAACATGCTACCAAAACTCATAAAATGAATTTGCAGAGGTAAATAACAACAAGCAAGTTAGGGAATGATTCTTGAGTCGACCCATACAATTTCAAAATAACTACCGAGTTTAACCATCCATTACAAAATAAACAAATCGAAGCAAGGAGCAAGAGAAACCCTCATTTTGAACCAAAACCCATTTTGCAAGTAGTTCGAGACCAAACACAACCAAATGAGGAAAAATAGAAACTGTTCAAGGGTTGACCAGATTGAAAAGTCAAAATGGGAGTTTGATAGAATGATTTATTTCAACATGGCTACGATGGAAATAGAGAGAAATACAGGGGTTTGAAACCATACCACAATACTTATCATAACCGATGAAGTACATATTTCCATAAGCCAAAAACCAACAGGAGTTAAAAATGGGGTTATTAAAAAAAATTGTTTGAATGCTTATTCTAAAGAAAATGGTCCAGGTGGATATCAGTGGCCACCCACCTTTTCCAACTGGATCAAAACAAATTTCTGTCAATTTTGGTAATTTACTATTTTTAGCAGTTTTTCACTTCGAGAGTTGTTTTGAGGCCCTAAACGATGTTTTTTTGGGAAAATGGTGAGAAATATGTAAGTTTCTTCAATATTTTCCTTGAAATGAATCTCCTCGACGATACCTTTCCAACAAGCTATCATACGCCTAAAACAGAGATCGTATGCAAAAGTTACAACCCCGGGAAGTTGATGTACTAACTTACTCAAACGAGGCTCACATGACTTTTAGCACTTCATCTCCTAGGGTTAGGTTTTTGGATGTCTAGGGTTTTTGGCATTCCTGTTTATTGTAAAAAGGCATTCAGAGCCTCATTATAATCATCCTCTTGCGAATGAGTGCAAATGTCACATCTCTTCTCAGAGATAAGCTGCCACCATTCCAGGAAGCTTGTTTTCGCTGCATTTTACAGTTTCAGCTTATTTCCTTATTGAATAAAAAACCAGTTTTACTGTATCTATGTTATTTTTTGTTAAGCACATGTTAATAATCTGTAGTCATTTCATTCTGCTCATAAAATACAGATCAATTATATCAGAGTGGTCTTCTCCTTGTCGTCTTAATGCATGTCCCCAATGAGGTCGGAGTACAAAGAGTTGGGTCTCTGTCTTGTTTCTCTTGAGGACAAAATCTCTCACATGCCCAAGAAACCTCTCATGGCAGGAAAAAAGAAATATGACAGGACAGGATATCCTTTCAAAATTTTGATTGAGGAAGCCCTCAAGCAACAAAGGAATGAGATGATGGATAGTTTCCCGCAAATCCTTCGACGACTACCAACATGCGACACATCTTCTTTGAGCGGAGGCGCCGCCCCCTTCAAGGTACAAATAAATTTCAATATTCCTATATTTGAAGGTCAGATAGACGAAGATGCTGTAGACAAGTGGTTGAATCTACTAGAAGGGTATTTTCCTATCCATAAATTTTCAAATAGAGAAAAGATTACTTTTGCGCTCCTCAAAGCTGTTCCCCATGTCAAAGATTGGTGGGAAACTTTCTGTGAGAAAAAGGAAACAGAGGAACCCTCATTATTTACAATCAAGATCACTTGGGAATCCTTCAGGGATGCTATTAAGGAACAATACTACCATGTCAGAAGTTATGATGACTTGTATACCAAATGGATCACACTGCATTAAGAAAGAGACCAAGTAGTTCTAGATTTCACAAATATCTTCCATACCTTATGCAACAAGTTGGGTATCAAAGATTTGGAGAGACATTTGGTGCTCAAGTATTACGGTGCTCTTCATAGATACATCTAGACTAAAATTGAATTTCTAGACATCTCATCCTTGGGAACGAACTACCGATATGCCGTCAAAATCGAGTAGAAGATCAAACAAAAGACGCGGAAATTTGGGCCTGGTAACCCCTCACAACAAAATCTAGGAAAGGGTAGCCCCAACCCACAAAACAAAGGACAAAGAAAAGATGGACAGTATCAGGACAACCAGTCCAATCCACATGCAAAGAAGGACACCAGAAAGACAAATAAATATACTGGGAAGTGGTGTGACTTACATAAGAGCCCTTGGCATAAAACTGTTGTCTGCCGCTCAAAGAAGTCGTTGGTGGCCAAAGTGAAAGCCTCTAAATCAGAGGTAGGTTCTGAATTTGAGATAGAAACAAAAAGGGGAAGACGGATCATTGACGCAGAACCCAGTGCCACCGTTGCTACCACCAAGCTCCAGCCTGGTGAACTAGATGAGCCAGAAGAAGGAGAGCGCCTCTTCCATTCACATATGTGGGTAAAAGGCACCCTGCTGCACTTCATCATTGATAGCAGTAGCTAGGAGAACCTCATCTCAGTAGAGGCCTTCAAGCTGCTGGCCCCATGGATGATTTTAGGGGCTAAATTTCGCTCATGGGCTAATTTTCCATGGTTTTTCCAAAAACGAGATTCGCTATTTTAAAAATGATTTGCCCAAATTCTATAGGATAAAATTATTTTACTTTAAAAATTGCCAAAATTTTATAAAAGCTATATAAAATCCTTAGAAATTTGAACATTTTTACAAAAATATTGCCAAACATTTATAGTTGGCATATGAAGGATTAGTAAGATTCGCCAAGGTTTCTACATTTTAAAATAAATTTCCATCCTTAAAATCATCCTTGGCTGGCCCTACTAACAACACCGCACCCACAGCCCTACACCATTGGAGGGCTCCACTAAGGAAGCGATCTCCACGTAAGCCAATAGTGCTGACTGTCATACGACATCAAGCCCTTCAAAGACGAGGTATTGTGTGATGTTGCTCCTCTCTAAGTTTGTGATGTTCTTTTGGTCCAACCTTATTTATGGAAACGTCATGTTGTATATGAGTCTAGGACTTGTAGTGTTATTATTACTTTGAACAAGAAATTGTATAGGATACCCGAGGTAGTCCCACCTAGTGCCATTTCCTTGATCTCTGCTAAGCAATGCAGGAAGGTCATCTCTTAGATGGGGAAGTTTGTCTCCTTCATGATTCACTCTCAGAATAAGAGAAAGATCACAGCCACATCCAGGGTCTCTGCGACTGACCTCTCCACACAGCAGAAGCAAGTAGATAAGGTCGTGGAAGAATACTCAGATATATTCTCCTCACCTACCGGGGTACCTCTGTGCTGCCAAGTCAAGCACCCCATCGATATGACCCCCGGTGCACCACTGCCCAATGGGCCAATATATCATCATTCTTTGTTAGAGAATGAGGAGTTCAAGAAACAGATCCAAGAACTGCTCCACAAGGGGCACATCCAACCCATCTCATCACCTTGCGGGAGCCCAATCATGCTGGTACATAAGAAAGATGGAACCTGGCTACTCTGCATTGATTACTAGGATCTGAATAAAATCACAGTCAGAAACTGGTACCCGATTCCCCAAATCGATGACCTCCTTGGTCAAATCACCGGGGCCAAATACTTCAGTAAGATTGATCTGAAGTCTGGCTACCACCAGGTCCTGATAGAACATACAGATGTATGGAAGACTGTCTTCAAGTCAAAGGAAGGCCTTTTTGAATGGTTGTTCATGCCCTTTGGTTTGACAAATTCTCCAACCACTTTCATGAGGATGATGGATGATATCCTGTGACCATTCACCAATACTTTTGTAGTGGTGTATCTGGATGACATTCTCATTTACAATGAGACTTGGGTCGAACACTTGCAACATATTCGACAGGTTCTGCACACGCTGCAGTAGCACAAGATATATACCAACTTGGAAAAATGCTCCTTCGGCATGGACAGGGTCCATTACATGGGCTACATCATTGATAAACATGACATACATGTGGATCCAACCAAGATCCAAGTCATCCATGACTGGCCAACCCCACCACACTCACTGAGCTTCAGAGCTTCTTGGGCCTTGTCAATTTCTACCACAGGTTCGTGTCGGGATTCAACCATATTGAATGGGCCCTTAGACAAATAACCAAGGGTGGTGGTAAGTAGAAATTTGTGTGGGGCCGATCCCAACAAAAAGCATTCGATGATTTGAAGCAGTTCTTGTGATCAGCCCCAATACTTTCACTACTAGACCTACAACAACCCTTTGAGATAGAGACAGATGCTTCAGACTATGTTGTGGGCATCGTTCTCACTCAACACGATCACTCTGTGGCCTATCATAGTGAGACACTATCAAATGGTGTCCGTAAGTACCCTACTTACGATAAAGAAATGTACTCCATTGTGCAAGCCTACCGCCATTGGAGACATTACATTCTTGGGAATGAGACAATCATCCACACTGATCATAAGCCACTGTAGTTCATGCAGACACAAAGAAAATTGCAAAATGACCACCATAAAATGTGGTCCACATACTTGTAGCAATTCCACCTCAACATCAAGTATAAAACAGGAAGCACCAATCACATCACTAATTGTCTCAGTAGACCGCCAGTCGCAAAACTCACCATAATGCTAAACTCTTACAGCCATGAGACCTTTGGATGGCCCCAACTCTATGAGACAGACCCAGAATTTCCCACCACCTAGCAAATGTTGGGTGCAAATGCAATTGTTGATAATTTACATCTTCAGGATGGGTTGTTGTGTCTTCTAGGCCATATCTATGTTCCATCAAGTGAGTGAGCGAAGATGATCTGGGAAGCCCACTATAGTTAGGTGGCAGGACACTTCGATGTAAAAAATATAGTGACAATGCTACAAAATCATTTCTACTGGCTGAAACTTCGACAGGAGGTCAGAAAGTATATCAGGTCATACACTGCCTACGCTATTTCCAAACCAACCACTAAGAAACAGGTCATGTACACCCCTCTTCTTATTCGTGAAAGGCCATGGGAATCCATCTCAATGGACTACATGTTGGGCCTCTCGTCCACCAAGCGGGAAAATGACTGTGTTTTTTTGGTTGTTGATTGTTGTTCTAAGATGGCGATTCTAGTTGCCTGCAAGAAGAACATCACAACAGAGGCCACTGACAAGCTCTTATTTGAACGAGTCTGGGTACATTTTGGAATCCCACAAACCATTGTCTCAGATCAGGACATTCAATTTCTCAACAGATTCTGGTTGAGCCTCTTGTCATTGCTGGACACCAAGCTCACCAAATCCACGGCCTTCCACCCCTAGACAGATGGCCAAACCGAGGTCATAAATCGAATTATCGTGCATATCCTTCGCATGTATAATTCAAAGAACCCTCGCACATGGGATGAGAGACTTCCCTATGTCCAACATAGCTAGAATCAAGCCCTGCATAGCTCAACTGGGCACAACCCCTTTCAGGTGGGGTTGGGATTCCAACCATTGGGTCCCATAGATGTTGCACTTCCCCTTGCGGTCACCTTGACCGACTCATCTTCTTCTCCAACTGAAGCTGACAAAGCCACCTAGTTCATTGAGCAGATCCAACACATTTTCCAATAGGTTCAGGATATCCTACAGAAGTCCAATGATAAGTACAAGCAGCGCCATGATCAACATCGGGTGCCACATAAGTTTCAGGTGGGTGACAAAGTTTGGTTGCACTTGCAGAAAGAACGCTCTACAGGACCCCATTGGAAGCTTCGCCCATTTCTTTATGGGCCGTACACCATCACCAAGGCCATGGGGGATAATTCTTTTGAGCTCAACATTCCTCCTTTCCTTGGCCTACACCCAGTGTTCAACGTGGATCTCCTTCGCCCTTATTTCCCACCATTATTGGACACCTCAGAAGTAGTAGAACAAATGACACCAAAATAGCTCAACCCCGACTATATACAACATGAATCCAATGATCAAGTTGTGGACACATAGATCAAGGGAACTCGACATCAAAGGATCCAACTTTATTGAGTCGCCAAAGCAGGGCAACTCCTGCACCAAGGCAAGTCGCTCACTCGAGGCCAAATTCAGCAGAAATTTCCTCATCCGATGGGGGAACTCAATGCAATGGAGACCATTTCTTCCTAATGAGTTAGGATTGATGCAGGTGGATATCGGTGTCCACCCACCTTTTCCAACTGACTCAAAACAATATTTTGGCAATTTTGGTAATTTACTATTTTTAGTAGTTTTTCACTTCCAAAGTCGTTTTGAGACCCTAAATGATGATTTTTGGGAAAATCATGAGAAATATGTAAGTTCCTTCATTATTTCCCCAAAAATGAATCTCCTCAACGATACCTTTCCAACGGGCTATCATACGCCTAAAACAAAGATCGTATGCAAAAGTTACGACCCCGGGAAGTTGATGTACTAAGTTACCCAAATGGGGCCCACATGACTTTTGGCACTTCATCTCCTAGGGTTTTTTGCATTCCTGTTTATTGTAAAAAGGCATTCAAAACCTGATTGTAATCATCTTCTTGTGAATGAGTGCAACCATCACATCTCTTCTCAGAGATAAGCCGCCACCATTCCAACAAGCTTGTTTCCACTGCATTTTATAGTTTCAGCTTATTTCCTTATTGAATAGAAAACTAGTTTTACTGTATCTCTTTTATTTTTTGTTAAGCACATGTTAATAATTTGTAGTCATTTCATTATGCTCATAAAATTCGGATCAACAAAACTCATAACGAGCACCAAATAAACCTATAGTGGACGATAGGGAACCAGAGTCACATTAATCTCAAACAAGTAGCTCAACATTGTTCATTACTAACAAGAACCCAACTTATCCTTTTTTCAAAACTGTACAAAACCCAGGTCATGGACATCATTTCTTTCCGACTTGTCATTTTATTTCCATTAAGAGCTTCAAACAACCCATAAAATTATTTATTCAAGAATAGAGAGGCACATAATAATAGCGCACATACAACATGCAAAAAAATGAGAAAATATCCCAATTTTATTAGAGCAAGAGTAAACCATTGATGGTTGAAGAGTCAAAGAGTTCATACCTGTTAAATTTTTCCCAAAAATCCATGAAGAAGTGCCCCAATTCTCAACAAACCACCGCAAAATCTGAAACCATAGTTAACAACAACGACGAGTTCCCAAACAAATGACAATACAAAAGGTGGTATACCAGCAAAAAAAATTGATCAGAGCTCATTTACTCTACATCGCTTCAACCATCAACCAACCATTAATTACATCCAACAAAACCTTACATGGTGGAGCATGCTCAGTGCCAAATCAACTCCAATCTCATGCCATATATCAACCCATGGCCCAAACATTTGATATATATCCCATACACACAAATGAATAGGAGCGTTGTTTCTTTTTAAAGAAGTCAAATTAAATAAGACATCAAGTAATATGAAGTATGACATCTGATATTTGCATTGTAACTTGAGTTCATTTTTACTTGTGCGCGATGGCCCTAGCATAACTTTGGAACCTTTATACGATAGCATTGGTGATATATGGTAAATAAAACTTAACCAACCTTTTATCATTTAAAACATATTTCATTCAAAACACATATTTTCATTAGTATACAACATAGTTTCACTTGGAGGTCCTTTTCTTTTGACGAATATCACATCATTTAAAATGAAATATGAGGATGGAAATATTTCCAAGTACCATTGCAAATCCACTTTATGTATGTGAGAACATAAAATATCAATCAGGCCACAAAATTCTTGAGAAATTCATAGTGTCTAGGAGGGAATCAACTTATTACACTTTTGTCCTAAGGGGTCTCACCTATTAATTATTAATATCATATAGTATAAGTATATTGTATTCTCATTGCACTTTTATGCGTCAACATAGTGGTTTTGGGCCTAGGCGTGGTTCGTCGCTCCAGAGACTGCATAAAGAAAAAAACATTGTTATAAGTTTTTTTCCACAATGAATAAAAAGACTTACAAAATGATACTTTGTATGTAAACATAATAAAACTCACCACAGATGGTACAAGAAATTGTGAGTGTGTTACCCCCCTCCTTGTTGATGAATTGCTTGGGAAAATGGTTCAATTGACTGAGATATCCCTTAGGGATTTCATATAATCTTCATCCTTACATAGGATTTCTTACACACCAACATCTAAACTTGTACATGTATAAATTCATCTAAACTTGTACATGTATAAATTGGAACCTAGTAGATAAATTCCAACACTAGTAGATAAACTGAAACCTATTGTTTCCTTGGAAAACAAAAATCATAATTTTACTATAGTAAACAAAATTACATGATGCATATACATCATTTTATAGGACACATTCCATCAAAAAATTAAAAAATAGTTCATTACAGTGCCATATATATTATTCCCATCTCAACACTTCAAATTTTCAAAATGTACATTAAGACCACTTTTGTAGTCCTACAATACCACCCATAGATACATTACATATACCTCTTTAATAGTAAAATTCATTTATATAGCTTCTTCCATGAGATAAAAAAGAAAAAATAGCCAGTTTCTCATATATATAATAAAAATAAGGATGGTTTTTGTTGATGGGATATTTCCCCCATGACTTTGGGTCAATTCACAACAGATCGAGACTGGATTGAGAAGACTGAAATATTCCCTCACAAACAAATATGAAAACTGAAAAATAACTAATTTTTGCTACGAGAGAATAGGTAAAGAGAGAAGGAGAAAGTGTGCACCTTAAAAGATTCGTTCGATGTCGATCCCCACTCCTACGTTTTGAAGTGCTCCTGATCTTTTCTGGGACAAGCCTACTAAATAAAATCAAGACAAATGATGCAACGAAGTAGTTATGTAATAAAGTAGCATACATATCATGAATTATATCCAAAGCAAGTATGAAAAGTGATCGCATACAATATTGAAATGAACACAAAATTGGAGGGAAAGAGGACTCTTCTATTAACACTAAATATCAAAATTAGTTACAACCCGACTCCCTTCTGGCATTGCTTTGGAGCCAACCTCCTAGGTTCCTCCACATATCCTTCAAGCATCTACTCAACTATGAGATTCTTCCTTGAATATCCCAATAAGGATAAGGAGACACCTTATGACTATATAAGAAAGAAGAAACACTGGAAAAGGAGTTTCCAGGTTTGGGGATGACACTCAGAGGATAAAAGGAATAGGGAAGCTTGATATATTTTAACAACATAACCTTGCACCAAAATACTTGTCCTCATTCTATCCCTTAATGATGATTTTATATCTTCCTCAAAGGGTTAGGGAAGTTGGAATCCTATTTTTACAGGCATGGGGATGTTGGGAAACAGGACCAACCGAAAAACCCACCCGAAAAAGTCGAAAACATTTTATTTTTTCATTATTTTTTAGGGAATTTGCAGGTGTTACACTGACAAGTCGCATATTTTTTTGATTTGAATCAAAGGAGACTGTGGATATGTGAAAAATAAATGGTTTTAGATGATTTGCATGAGGGAAGTTGGGAATTTTTCTAGCAAGCCAAGGGAAAGGGTTATGCCATGACATAAATGCATAGGTGCAACATTTGTTTCTATAACAGATGCCCCATAATGTGTGAGGTCAGAAGGGAAAAATGATGACCAAAATACATTATAAGCTATGAGAAGTGAGGATGCATTGATGTAAATATGTGAAGTCCCTGAACATTTGATCTAAGAACAACAACCATCAACAAACATCAATTAAGAGTTTTCTCTTCCCAAGTCAGGCAGACCCGTGTTCAAGAGTGATATAAGCATGGCCACCAAATCAAGTACACTATGGATCCATGGTATATGTGAAATATATCTATAGTCCATGGACACAAATAATACATAGTGGATCCATGTGACATAAATGAAGTAACGAGCATGGCCATGAAAAATACATAGTGTATCCATGCCAAAGTATATGATAACCACGAAGAGATACACAGTGGATATATGTCTAAAAATCAACAACAAAGGATATCTGGGACCAATGGAGAGAATAAGATAATCTTATGCAAGTACCAATGTCTTTGAAGTGGCACCATATGGGTCGGGAAGGAGCACAAAAGACGTGATTCTCTTACTTCACTTGGGATATTCACAACGAACCGTTGTGGTACATGTCTACTCTATGTGAATAGATGATTCAAATGTTGGGTTTTTATATTCTTTGCAGTGAAAGTCTAGTCGATGTGGATTGAAATCAAGTCGAAGGTCAAGGTTAGTTGACTGAGTAAAGTCGAATTCGAACGCCGAGGTGGTTCAACATGGTAAAGGCATCAACAAAAATTCAAAGAGGTCAATCGACAAGATTTAGATAGGTGGGCATGTGGAAACCGACTAAATACCGAATAAAGGCTGACTAGTAGTCGATGGGTAATACAACTTTGTAGTCGACTGTAATAGAATCCCAAGATTTTTGGGATTTGTAGCCAATTATCTGCATGGATCTGTAACCATTTTTGGGTGGCATTTATTTATGGGTTTTCCTACTGTAAAGTTTATAAAGAGGCGTGTTGTAAGGCTGTAAAGGATAACATTGAATATTTAGATGATGAATGGAAAATTGCCAATAGTCTATAAGTTAGAGGTTGTTGGTCATGTAGATGTAAGTCGAATTGGCTACAAGGATTTTCTGGCATAAGCCAGAGGGTATGATGTTAATTGTGTCTTAGGTGTGGACCAAGGTTAGACATGTAACCTTTTATTCTGATTGAATAATACAACAATATTTTGTAATTTATAGGTTGAATAAGACAATAAGAGAGAAGAATGCTCAATGAATGTTGGTTTTCCCAGTTTGGGTTTCCAGGGTAAAATATCGATCTATTATGTGTTTGCTTTGTCATTTACATTCTTTGTTAAATTATTCCTCTCTTATGATATGTTTAGTGTGGAAGTGTGTCTCATTTCCTAACATGTGGTATCAAAGCTAAGTTAATCTTTGACGCATGGTATCAGATATTGATTTACCAATCTTGAATATCAGATCTAAAACCTAGGTACAATAAGAGTTGTAAGTCATAAATTGTGTTAAAGAATGGTGAGTGTCTCAAGAATAGATATAGAAAAATTCAATGGCTATAATTTTGAGCTTTGGAAGCTTAAAATGGAAGATCTTCTTGTATATTGAGACCAATGGACAATGGTATATCCAGGTACCCAATCGACATGCATGTCAATGGAAGAATGGAAGGAACTCAAAAGAAGAGAAATAAGTATGATCAAGTTTATCTTGCAGATTTGGTTATGCTGAATGTATCAGGTGAAGATTCAACCTAGAAACCATAGGCCAAGTTGGGAAGCTTATACTAGTCGAAATATCTAGTAAATAATCTATTTCTTAGAAATAAATTGTATCTTCTGAGAATGAGCGATGGAAGTTCGGTGATTGAGAATTCAAATGTGTTTAATACCATTTTAAGCCAATTATCATCTTTGGATATTAAAACAACTGAGGAGGATAAGTGTATTATCCTATTATGCTCTTTTCCAAACTCCTAGGATGGATTAGTCATGGATACAGGGAGTAATACAAGACACTAGCACTAGACGACGTGGTTGATTCTGTACTATCAAAATAAATAAGAAGAAAGAACATGGAAGGATTGACCAAAGATTCTTTAGTGGTGAGAGGTCGATTGGTTGAAAGAGATAAAGGAAAATTCTTTGGTAGAAATTATAAGTCGAAGGGTAGATATAAATCCCCGGTTTAGTCAAGAAGAAGATGCTGGAAATGGGGTAAAGATGAGAATTACAAATTGGAATGAAAGTTGATGGCGATGGAAGTCAGTATAATATCTGACAATAAGCAGTCAACTAAGAGAAAGATGACTTCAAATAAGAGAGGTGATGTGTACCTAGCATCGACCAGTACACAGTCAGATCAAGATGTTTGGTTGATCAAATCAGGAGAATCCTATCATATGACACCACATAGAGAATGATTCTGCGAGTATGAACAATATGATAGAGGTGATGTATTCTTGGGGGATGAATCGACAACCAAAATTGTCAAACGGGGAAGAGTTCGCCTGATACTGCAGGATGGGAGGAAAAGAACCCTTCTAGGTGTTCTACACATTCCGGGTTTGGAAAGAAACCTTATATATCTCAACAAGATGAGTGATTCTATAGTGCACACTCTATTTTAGAAGGATTCATGCAAGATGGTCAGGGGTGTGATGGTATTAATGAAAGGAGTTTAGATTGGAACCCTATACAAGTCGATAGGGAGTGTTGAATCTACTATATGAAACAACATCATTTTTCGTGAAGTCGACTCGACTTCGACACGAATCGAATCGACTCAGGTTAAGTTGATTCAAAATGACTCGAAAAGTCATCATAAAGTTGACCCAACCATGCTATGGCATGAGAGGATGGGACACATTGGAGAAAAATGAGTTCGAGCTATGCACAATAAAGGTATGGTAGAAATATTTCCTAAGTGTAATTTAGAAGTTGACTTTTGTGAACATTGTATATATGGAAAAACATTCGGGCGAGGTTCCCATCTGGAGCGACAAGGGAAAATGAGATTATAGAATTGGTTCATAGTGATGTGTTTGGCCCTGTTATAATGCCTTCATTTGGTATATCTATGTATTATGTCTCCTTCATAGATGAGTTTTTGTAGAAGACATGGATATATTTCCCGAGGAAGAAATTAGAGGTTTTTGAGAAATTCAAAGAGTTTAAATCTCTTGTAGAAAACCAAACAGATAAAAAGATTAAGGTGTTGAGAACTGACAATGGTGGTGAATTCTATGGAAAATAATTTGATCATTTCTACAAGCAGTGTGGCATAGCACGCCAAACTACCACATCATATACCCCACAAAAAAATGGAGTTTTTGAGAGAATGAACAAAACATTGATGGACAAGGCAAGGAGCATGCTCAGTGGTGCTAGGATTGCACAAGAATTTTGGGTGGAGGCAGTCGACAATGCAAAATATCTATTCAATATGTCTCCTTTGTTGGCACTAGTCGACACAACTCCAAATGAGGTATGGTCGGGTAAGAAGCCTTCAGTTTCACATATCAAAGTGTTTGGATGTGATGCATTTTTGCATGTTCCCAAGGAAAGGAGGAGAAAGATGGACAAGAAGGAAATAAAATGTATTTTCATTGGATACAAAGAAGGAATGAAAGGATATAAGCTCTAGGATCTTGCATCAAGGAAAATAGTCTACAGTCGAGATGTGGTCTTCATAGAAGTCAAAAGTAACACTGAGCTCGAAGAAATTGTTTAGACTGAGAAAAATCTTGATATGGAGCGGTTTTAACTGAAGAACAACGAAAATTCTTCAAATGAGTCGACTGAATTAGTGGAAGAGGTGGAATAACTGACTCTGATTGTAATGAGCTTAGAAAGAGTAAGAAAACCAGTCGAAAGGTATAGTCCTCTCGACTTTCATTCCACATTCGTGTTAACTTCCATCGACGATGAGCCCGTGAGATCGGAAGAGC